>JAHMML010000037.1:230350-412815 GCA_020341155.1 Eciton burchellii | reverse complement strand
AGAGAGAGAGAGAGAGAGAGAGAGAGAGAGAGAGAGAGAGAGAGAGAGAGAGAGAGAGAGAGAGAGAGAGAGAGAGAGAGAGAGACATACTGTATGATTATTTTTAAAACTTAAGAATGCTATGTTGCTAAATATGCGACAAACATAGAAATGCGATCATGATGAAATATGATTGATTCGCTCTGCTTATACAGTAAAAGAAAAAATAAAGAACGCCGATAGAGGAGAGGGGCAATCAAGGGAAAGCGATCGAGGAGAAGAAAGCTCGAAGAGTGAATTAGAATGGAGTTTCCCAAGGGAACTGAATCTTCGGATATTTTTTAATAAGAAAACCTCCGTTACGATGACGCGGCTGGAGAGTGCGCTCGCAACGAGTTCTCACTGACAGAAGAATCATCTCGTGAAGATTGGAAAGATAAGAAAGCGCGAAGTTGAAGAACGAAAGCTTCGAGGGTCGGTCGGCGGATGGAAGCGATCGATTTCTTTCGCGCGATAAAAGAAAATCGGGCGAGAAGACGCGAGTACTCGTCGGCGCATGTATAACGAGTGTATTCGGGCAGAAAGTATTTCACATCGACGAAGACTTTTTATGTAGGTATCGCGTTGCGATAAAGGAGGAGATGGCCGACGAGGTATTAGAGCGGATTACAAGGCGTAGAAAAAGCAGGAATAAGCCTCTTAGATAAAGAGAACTGATCTCTACTCGGCAATTGCGTTACGAAAAACGCATCGCGTTTCCGGTGCCTTCCGGAAGAAAACGCAAGGAATAGAGCGCGCTTCAAAGTAAAAGGATAAAAGGAGATGGAAAATAAATATGGAAAGTTGAAAGAATTGCGCAACGGAGATTGTTCGAAAGAACAAAAAACGCGATATTCAGAGAGAACTAATATAAAAAAAGGAAAATCTAAAGTACAAGACATATTTATAAAGAAAGAGGAAAATAAAGGTGACAGACAAAGAGAAAGAATGAAGTTTCACAGGATCAGGAAAACGTAGATGGGGATGCGGGAGAAAAGAAAGCATACAGTAATGAAGAATAAAGAATAGGGAAGAAAAAAATAAGTTTCTGAACAAAGTGAATGTGATGAAAGGGAAGAGAGAGAGAGAGAGAGAGAGAGAGAGAGAGAGAGAGAGAGAGAGAGAGAGAGAGAGAAACTGGAAGTTTAGAGGAAACTAAAAAGTAACGCGAGAAAAGAAACTCAAAAAAGAGAGAAAGAGGAAAGATCTAGATAAACAACAAGGGCATAAAAAGAGAGAATGAGAATTCAAGGAAACGTGAATGTAATAGGAGCAACATGCACGCGAAGATACAGATCGTGAGTTAGCATGATAAAAAAACCAAAAGTCGAAGGCATAAGGTAGACCAACAGGAAGAGAGATACAGAGGTTACAGAGAGAGGACGAAAGGGGGATGGACAAGGCGCGAAATAACGTGAAAGGAGAATCCCGAGGGAAAGCCGCAATCGCGTCAGTCTTCGGGAGTTCGAATAGGTGTGCAATTGCGTTACACCAAAAAGCGAAGCTCGTTAGGCTACGTAACGTTGCGTTGCACAAAGGAATAGTAGATAAGAGGGGGCGCCAGGTCAAGTCCTCACTTCCGCCGTTTCTTCATTATCGGGCAAGCGCGAGGGCGTGCGGATGCGAAACGTCGTAACGGACGTTATCTCGCAGCGGACGTATCGTGTGAAAGGGTCGAACAGCGAACTGTTAGATAAGAAGAAACGAGGCGGTAAGACTCGGTGCAACAAACCAAAAGAAAAGCGTGAGAAAAAAATGAATACATGCGAGGTGGGAAACAAGGAAAACGCGCACGGCATGATCCGCGATCTGCGAGATCGACATAAGATCTCTTATTGTTTGTCATTTGCCACAGAATTTGCCTCGTTGCAGGGTTTATTGAAATATAGGTTAATACATGAAATAAAAATGCGAGAGATATGTCCTCAGATTCGATTCTTTTCAATAGATTCCCGACGGTGGATTGATTCAAGTGATGATGATAATAATGAAAACATACAGAAGAAATTACATATTTTATAATTATGCGACATGATAAATAAATATGAATTCAATATACATCTTTGTGTTTTCGATTTTAAGCTTAAGTAGTACAGAATCACAGTTCTTTCCTCAAATATGATCTTTTTCGCATACGTTTCATTTGTTAAGACTGTTCAAAGCTGACAGCTTTGCATTGTTTTGAATTATCGATATCGGAACGTAAATTAGAAACAAGTAAAGACCAGTCGCGATTTTATGAGTTAATGAGAAGGTTACATGTGTGTAATATCGGATGTGACGCGGAGAATAATTCATAGTAATGATTTATATGTATTGGATGCGTTGTAATGCACATGTAATTCGTGTATGCTCGAGATAAATTATATTTTATGCTACCAGTGATCCGTCATCTCGAGTCTATATGCGAAGCTTAACGCAGCAGGCATATCTTGCGTACGCGGAGTAATTAAAACATTGCATTACGGAGGAAACCGGTATATCGACGATGATGCATCGTTCAGAATTACGTAGCTATGCAAAGTGGGATTATTGGATCGTCGAATACATAGTCCACGCACGGTGCGACTCATAATTGCAGTATTATTCTTTAATCCCGAATGTATTTGTTAAAAAATGCCCCGAAATGTAATAAGGTTTTTCAAAAATTTATCCCGCATCCTGAAAAATATTCGTTGAAAAATTTGAAAATCTGTAAAATATATGTCATATGTGTTATGATGATTATAAACCGCGAGATGATTTTTATGTTGAATTAAAAAGCTATTAAATTAATGTTTAACTGATAATTAATCTTCTTCTCGAAGCTGATCTCATTAAAATAGATTTGTTCGTGTAAATCGAAATTTAATACAATTTCGCTTTAACCGACAATTACATATATTTAATAGGAAATAAAAAATTTGTGAACAGTCCTGCTTAATTTTCGCCACATAACGACTTCGAACTTCCTCAAAGCTTATCAAGAATTAACGCAGCATTTTTAAGACACCTTGTATAAAGTCAGGATAAGAGGAAGCTAGCGCTTTTGCCGGACAGGAAGGGAAGGTGAAACCGGAGGTGGAATAGCTTGGAAATTCTTTCTTTCTGATCTTCGGCCGTTGGTGGTTGTAAAGAGGTGCTGTAAGCGAAGGTAAAGGGTGACGTTTGCGATGGTCTACGGTTGCTGGAAGCTCCGATAATCCGAGCTTTTTCTCCACCCCCTCCTTTTCCCTTTCTTTCTTTCTCTTCCTCAACACAACCGGTCATGTACAGACCTTGAGTACTTATGGACGCGGTGAAAAAAGCAAACGAACAAGTATCCGGTAGATCACAATTAAGGTTCTCATCGCGAGTCAGCCCTTTGATGTTGAACGTGCGATATCTAAAAATTAACACTTCTATTCCTAAAATTGATATCTCCAAATTAAGATCTCTAATATAGAAATTATGTATAAAAATCGCGATAAGATTTTCGATAGCATAAGTTTCTCTTCTCATAAATAAACTAAAGGATAACGCAGGGAATTGTTTGATCTTAATGTGAGCTGCGTAATTTTTATAAACAGTCAAGATTATAAAATATCTGTAGCGAATTCACGAATGAATGTTTTTCTTTCTAATTAACGGTAACTGCGATGCGCAAATTGGAAGAACCGCAAGGTTAAGATTCAAAGGGGAGCCACGGGAGCGTGAAGAAGTTGAGGGACACTGGCTTAAAAGTACGAGCACCAATGGGACGGCTTTCCGTCTCTGCGTAATTCCCGGTGTCAAATCTAGTAACGAGCGCTGAGGGTGTAGACAGGCTTAATCCGCGCGGCTTACGCCGATAAAAATGGCGCCATTGGACGTACGTCGCTTCGTTTTTACGTCTTTCAGCATGAGCGGGTGGGCAATATACTCGAACGAATAGACTTCCTTAGAATAATAACATGTGAAATTATCATTTTCATCCATGCGGAACATATAAATTATGATTCGCTCGCGCGTATCGCTTGACGATACGCATAAATATTTAAAGTTCCCGCCTTTCGGATGAATATGAAATTTCTGTGAGATAATTGCATCAAATTGCATAAAATCGTAAAAAGATTGACATCTGATATTATTAGTCGCGATAAGAGATGAAGTTTTATCAAATTTATTTGATTCTTCTAACCAATCAAAGTCAGCATTTCTTAACAGAATGATTTAATCGGATTAGGAAATATTGGAAATTTAATTCTGTCAGACGGCAGTCTGACGTTAACACTATGAATTATCCGGCACAACTGTCCACGGAGGAAGTCCGGATAAGATTTTCTACTTTAAATAGCATTTCATATTATATATGTTGTAAATGTAGATAATTCATGTCTGTTATTTTAAGTAAAAAGAACACGGATATTTATATATATACGCCGTTATTAAGTCAAGCTAATTTACAGCATTCTTGCAGTGCTATTAAATCCATAATGGCGAGTTTCTGCAGAACTTGATTAGATCTATCGATTCTTTGTAGTTTTCCAATTTGCAAAGCTTTATCGCTTGTAATCGTGAGGTAAATGAGTAGGAAATAAAAGACGCGTGTTTCGTTGAGCGGCAGACGGCGAGCGGATGTACATAATGAATTCCGAACGAAAGAAACTTAAGCCCGAAATTAACCCGAAGAATTTAATTACCACCCAGTGAAATTAAACTTTGCTTTTTGATGCATATTCATGGCGAGGCTGCCGTGAGCTTTCTCAGCCGTTTCTGGAAAAGGAAAGGACGAAACATCGCGAGTCAGGAGCATCCAGGATCGCCATCCTCGTCTCGTAACGAGATGCATTGTGTCGTGATACAAAGGCAATAATCTAGACTAAAAAAATAGAATAATTGGTTTGGATAAATTTTGAGAACTCGAGAACCTATGTATTTTAGCAGATACATAGCAGATACATTCTATGCGAATTAATTCAAATTCTATGCGAGATAAAAAGCGACCCGAGTAAAAATAATCGACCCTCAATAGTGCCTTCCCGAATAATCTTTCGGGAACCGACACATCTTCGTTTTGTAACATGCAGTTTACGATTTTCTTTCGGATCTTCAAGGCCGCTATCTGTTCACCCCCTTAAGGAATCCCTCTTGCACGAACAAGCGGGTCCTCCCTTTTCGCGTTCGTCTTTTTATTCATGAAATTCGCTCTGAAGGGATTTCACGAGCCCGCATGAAAAAAAAAAAGAAAAAAAAGAAGAAACGGCGGCGCATTATCGAGGTTTAAAAGCGTCGTTCGTCAAGTCACGGTAAGCGGATTTTGTGCCTCCCGCGAGCGACAGAAAAGGAAAAGAAAAAGAGAGAAAGGACGATTACACTACTTGCTGCGATTTCGTACGCGTTTGTTTGACCCGATTGGGTCTGCTTATTCCCGATTCATGTAATCGTAATATGGTCGAATCGTTTTTAAGGAAGGTATGTTTTACGGAAAACGAAATTTCGGGAAAAAACAAAAGAGGATACAAATATTTATGTAAGAAACGCTACAGCTGTTATTACTGTTTATACATTAAATAATCATTTGAGAAATGCAAGTTATAATCTCGGGCAATGATGTAAGTCAGCTTTTTGTTAGATCGTTAATAATATTTTTTATGAATATCTTCGAACATCGTTCGCTCTCCTTATCTATTTTATCTTTATCGATAATCTTTATCGTTCACGGAAAATTATGCCAATGATGATTGTCGGCATAGTATATAGTAATGCGTCCTGATTCATTTAAGAGATTCGATCAATCGGCCATGATTCGCAAAGGATCTCTTTCCGGATGACGAGGACGACAAAGCCGACTCGTAAAAATCGAAGGGGCACAGGATAGAAATCGATTCTCGCATAAAAGAGCAGTTAGATAATTTAAATCAAGATTTGGCGTTTTATTCGCCGAAATCGATTCGCTACTCTCGGCTTTTATCTCGCCCTTATCCAAGTACGAGATAAGTTAAATTTTTATCTCATTGCATCACGTCGGCCTCGTTCCTAGTTTACATCTCTTTTCGTCTTGCCGAGCGGATGTGCCATTAGTTTCGTGGAGTTCCTCAGTGATTTAGATTCCCACGTAGATTTATGAGGAAATTAATCGATCAGTGCGTTGATCTCTTATGTTGATGTATTCTAAATAATTGTTTATGAAGAGAATTTATTCCTTAAATATTATCTCTTTCTACAAGAGAAATGCAAATAATTTCATTTCATTATTAATTTATTTTATTATTACAAAAGGAAAAACAATAAGTTGGATTATATATAATTCTCATAAAAGCAGTATTAGTTAGACCAGTGATATAATCTTGAAGTCTTATTCTCTCTCGTATTCTTCAACTTAGAGATTCAACTCGCAAAAACTCGGATATGTATTGACATCACGAAGATCAATAGAACATCAGCCAAACCTAGTCAATTTTCATATCGCTTTATTTTTACTTTATCTACTATTTAATTATTTGCAACGGACGATTTTGACAATTGATTTAAGTACTGTTCAATCTCCTGATTTCGCTACTTTCACAACAGTGAGCATTACTAAATTATTATTATAATGATATATTGTTACAATATGATATTATGGTAATACGATATTATAATGATTTAGTAAGTTAGAAAATCCTCACAAAAAATACGTGAAATGATCTTTAAAGTTGCAAGGGAAAATGAAGTAAGTTCATAATTTATAAGAATCACTTTTACATTTTAATTTTATTACCCAAAATGAATCTTATAAATTATGCGCACATAACTTACATTTATTTTACAAACTTTCTTTATTGGAAAGATTTCTTTTGAATTTATCGTTCTTTCAAGTAAATATATATATATATATATACAAACTTTTATATATATATATTTACTTGAAAGAACGATAAATTCAAAAGAAATCTTTCCAATAAAGAAAGTTTGTAAATATATATATATATATATATATATATATATACATTATAATTCTTAATGATGAAAAAGAATATTATAAATTTATGTATTATTAATATAGTTTCGTCCTTATGTTAAAGTACAACTTTAAGTACAATTACAATCAATAAATATTTTACAGAAAAAGGTTCCTCTTCTAAAGTGCATCTTAAATTGCCAAGGAATTAAATCGGATTTATATCTACATTGTGTTAAAATAATTGATATATCGAACAAGAAAGAAATAGCTATTTGATTCAAAGAGAATAATTGACGCCAGACGTTCCTCAGCTTTCGAATGTTCCGATAGCTGCCCGTTGTTCGTTGGCGCTATCTTTTTCAAGTTCTTCTTCGTTTCCCTTTGTCGATTGCTATTGTCGAGAGATTGTCGCGCAGAAACCCAGAACCGCCCTTATAATGTAAACGAACCAAGCGGATCCGCTTTTACCTTTCACAAGAATCGAATAGTTTCCGCTTCGCGGTGGACCTTACCTCACACCCTCGCCTCGTCTTTCATCCACTTCTGGACTCCGCCGTTCATGTATGGAAGTGGTACCACAACTCCATACCTTATCGCAATTTCATCTTTCCCGCAGAATTTTGTAGAGACGGCGAAAATTCAAACTTCGACATCGTAACTTGTAAAAGATATCTAAAACTATCACCGACGAAAGAAAATAATCGAAATCATTTCAATTATTTTCGCGTATCTATTCTCTTCGATTTTATTATTTCTCTCTCTACGAGAAATTTCTATTGTTACAGACGCGTCCGTTGCTACCGAAGAAGCTTTTGTTACGCGTTTGCAGTGAAACCGTCCATGAAATTTGGAAAATAATTTTTAATCAGATTTTTAATCAGATTCGCGAAATCATCATGCAAATTTTAAACGAAATAAGAAAATATTTATTCATGCATAAATATTCACACAAAAATCTATAGAGACGCATAAAAACCGATTTTTGTAACAATTAAAATATTCATTACTTATAATAAGTTTTTATTCGCGATTTTGAAAATACATAATAACAAAATGATTTTTCACTTATATTCAAGCTTTGCTTTATAAAATAAAAAAGCAATATATATATATGAGAAAGAGAAATAGAGATAATCACATAACTTGCATCTTAATTTTAATGTATCGCAAAAAAGATCAAGATCATGGAGTTTTTCGTTAAGTAAAAAATTTAACAAAAAGGCTTTGTACGCGACGTTTTTTTGATACGAGAACCGAAATAGGCTGGACACTATTTTCAGAAGATCGTTACTCCGGCGTGACTCGCTCTTCGTAAGATAAATTGCCAGATTGATACGAGATAATCAGGTTAATTGCGAGCGGCGCAACTCAGACTTGGTCTATTCCGGCGATTAGGTAGCGTAGGAACTGCGGAATTAACTACCCTCATTATATGCGCTGTCGTAAGTTCCGCTTGACCCGCGTGAGATCGATGCTCGACTCACGTGATGCGAAAGAGATTGGAATTGGACGAACGCCTGCGAACTCCGCTTTACCCGCGACTTAGATTTTTGGAGACTCGCGCGTCGGCGGAAAGAGTGCACTCGCCATTTTTGAAGCTGAGTCAACGACAGTGAACGATGAAAGGAAATTGACGGAAGAGCACGCGTGAATGTGCACAAACTGTGCCGAGTCGGACGCAAAGGGTTGAGTTTATTTTCCTCGCGAATTTTATCCCGGAAGAGAAAACTCGTACGAGATGTAACAGGCGCCATTCTTAATTATCGACGTTGTAATTGGCTCCGTAACAATTCCCGTTGAAGATGTGTAATTTTGCGTTTTTATGATTCTTCCTCATTTAAGTTTCTGTCGGTTGAATGGCGGAACTGCCGAGGTCTCTCATCAAAGTAACAAATCTCTTTTAATTAGTTTCTATATTGACAGGGCTTTAAAATCTGCTACCCGCTATAATTATTTCCGCGAACGTCGAATTTCAGAGTTTCCGTATCGTGAGAGATGCCATAGGAGTGCCATATTGCGTTTCGTTCTTCTGTTAAAGATATATTTAAAAATATTGGCTCCGCGTGTGTCGTAATTGCAGCGATTCATAGAATATATAATATCGCCATGAAGCGTGTAAAATGAATAACTTTATTAATAACTCAACCATTTCATTTTAATATAATCGCAAAATAAAATTATGAAATGAAAATAAAATATAATCAGAACAAAATTAGATTCCAGAATGAAAATCGCAGAAAGCGCCAGATATTCTTCAACGATCTTGATTCACGCTAATTTGACTGTTCCGTTAACTGGATTTCTGATTAAATCGTCGAAAAGGAGAAAATACGATTCGAAGATTAAAGATTTTCTTTTTGTCGGTAATACCGAAAATGCAAAGAGAGGATATGGAAACAGATAGGAAAGGAAACAGAGAGCACGATAAAAAGAAAGATTCGCTGGAGAGGAGAATTCGGGCGGATGGCCAACGAAGTAACGAATACCGGAAGTTCCGTCCCAGACAAAATTCCCATTCAAATCGGTCCGATGACTCTAGCTCGGCGTACGCGACCCTCGACTACCAATCCCTATTTAAATTTCACGCAGCAGAAACAGAAATCCGAGCTAAGAGCGTGGAATTCTTGCTCGACGCCGAAGAAATTTGAGGATGAAGAGAAGACGAGAAGAAGAAGAGAGAGGCGGCGAGTGCCGGGAAGTCGAGCGATAGATGGGCGAAGTGGGCAACGTGCCAAGTTAACACCAATCCTTCATCGATCGCTGTGCATCTACACCTTCCTTCGGTAACCACCCCTCGCTCCTCTCTATCGTTATCGCGGCTTGGCCATTCCTCATCGCGCTCAGGTTTTTTATTCATTAACCTTGGTAGCCTTTTCTTCTTCTTCTTCTTCTTCTTCTCATTGCGACACTATCACTATCCTTGTTTCGCTTGAGCTTTCCACTCGTCACCGCGTTGATGTTCCCTTCTTCTCTTTATGTTCCGCCATCGTGCTTCATCCTCTCGCTTTTCATTCACCGGCCTGTCGATCCTCTCTTTCTTTTCGTCGTCCCGCTGAAACTTTTCGTTCGTCAGTACGCGGGTGTTCTTTCTTTATCTTTAGCCTTCTCTTCGCTCTCGCGTGCGACTGCATACTTAGGCAACGTGGAGCTCAGGAAGTGGGCAACGTGCCAGCACACACTAATGTAATTAACACCCCGTTCTGGCTCCAACGACCCGCTCCTCTCGTCTCTATCCTATAGAGCCTATTCATTCTTTCGGCTTTCGAAAGACGGCAAGAACCGCTGAGTAAGTATCCTTCTGTTCGCGCCTTCTTCGTTTTCCTCTTCTGTTGCCGTTCCTCTTTCCGTCTTTTCTCGCTCCTCGTGATATTTTGCTGCGTGGCGAATCACACAGCGAGAATTATGTCTAGAAAATACTAATTTCTTTCGTCGTGACTAACAAACAAAGAAAGAAAGAGGGACAAAGAAAGAAGAAAGCTCCGCCGAGTACGCATTAGCCCTGTTTTTTACGTGAGTTATAATGCACAACGCTCGCCATGACGTTGCAATTATGTGGTCGCAACTCTGTGGCATGTTTTAATTATACATATAATGTGGTATCACGTTGAAACAGCGATGTTATATAACGAATTTTAACAGGTCCGGCCATGCGCGTCGCTAACGCGCTTTCTGTATTTTTATTCGCATCCCGCATCCAGTCATAAATTTGCAGGCATTGCTAAATTAGGCACCTCGGAAAATTTATTAACAAAAAATACGCTTACACAAAGATTTACCAAAATTTTACATAAGATAACGTCTTTTGTGTATCTTAGATTTCTTGAGAAATTTACTTTATTTTATTTTCAACGTATTTCTAACGGTTGACGATTATTTCGTCGCAAAGAGACATATAAACTTATTATTTCATTATTCTATTTATTTGAAAGTGCTAATTAGTCCGTTCATAAAATACTAAAGTATCTCCCGGTTTCTATTAATATTCAGACGCGCTCTCTCTCTCTCTCTCTCTCGCTCTCTCTCTTTGGAGTTGTAATAAAATTTATAAAAACGTTACGTCATCATAGCGTCGTATAATCCATTTTGCCACGACTCGGCAGATAGAAATTGCTTACGTTTTTCCAACTGTTCTCTCTCTACGCTTGCGTTATACGCGATACTCGTGGCATAAATCAAGGCAAAGATTGTATCTCGCTGGTTGCCACAAATAGAATTTTGAAGGATGTTCGTGCAATAAAATTCCGGCTTTCATACGAAGGATACGTTGTTGCCGTTGGATGGAATAATCAACATGATTTCGTTTACCATGCGCGTCTGCAGTTCCTGTCCGCGAAGAAAGCGGAATATATTTACAGACTCGTCTTTTAAGATGTGGAAATATATCATGGTGAGCGAAGCAACAAAATCGAATCTCTTGTTTTCTTCGGTTTTCTCCGACAAAAGCTGTAACGTAATTGTTGGATTTCAAATAGCGATGTCTCGTGTGTTGCAATATTTCTCGTGAGTCTCCCTATAGAAGAGTTTTTGTTTTAGAACTGCGTGACTTGATTAATCGAAAACCACAAATCATATCAATAAATTATAGCCCGATCATGTCGCGTAATGTTTCTCTGATTTCAATTAACCGAATTTTGTAATAAGATATTTATTATGCGTGTCATGCATTCATGAAACTTTTATAGAAACAATCTTTCTGCATAGTTTTTAAAAAAATTACTCAAGCAGAGAAATGTCTGACTTTTCTGAAGAGAGATAAAGACAGATGCTCGATCGATCTTTCTTGTGTCATGGATCGATCTTCCTTGCTATATATTTTTGGCTAGACGAGCTTTTTCTCTCGCTCGCTTCTCGCACGGTTCAAGTTGGAACAGTTGACCCGAGTATCTTGTTCCGAGTATCTATGAATCATGGGCAAAGTCTGTTGGGTAGCCCTTCATTCCAACGAGTGGTGGAGTGGGTTGGTACATGTAGAAGGGAGATTGAATTTGTAGCTCCGAAATTAGAAAATAGATTTCGGAACCGGCCGTGGAAATCATTCCTCTGATTTATTATGGATGCGTGATGCATCCCGAAATTTAAATTTTCCATTAATCTGTTCACGCAAATTGAAAAGTCAATCGCTCGATTGCAATCCCGTGAACGGGGAGGATAGTTATTTTTCATATGCTTTGATGAAAAAACTTCTTCTACGTTATCACGTGTACTCACTCGACGCAAATTGCCAAAAGCTATACAAGAAGGGTATTGTATTTAAACAATGTCTTCCTAGAGGGGTGTGCTTTATCTGCCGTTATTCAAGCATTGCCAATTATCGCGATTACCGTTTATCTCAGAATTCGCGTTATTCGCGTTATTAAACTGCATAGGGCCTGACGACTAACGATAATTATCGTATTAGCGCGTTTAACGCGAGCCATCATGTCGCGCGATTAATTCTAATATCGTAATTACACTGTCAAGACGATAAAGCGAGTAGCTTTTAGAGTAAACGGAGCGAAGTTGTGCACATTAGCACAATTATGACCGGTGGAAGAAGTGCTATGCAAAACTTCCTTAAAAATTACCTTCTGTCTTGCAATTAGCTTCTTATCCTTCGTTTTACAAAATTGTAAATGGAACTTTTAGTCAGAATATCACTTTTCACAAAATATATAACGGTAGACGTATATATTCTTTATACCGTCTAATTTCCATTCCCATATACAATTGCTCATGAACAGATGACACTATATATCGTAGAGTCGGTAAAGTTTTCGTAAAATATGTAATCATGCAATCTTTTCTTGTATATAACATTATTTTTCTATAAACTCTGTAAAGGATAGGATTTAAAAGAACCATATTTTTTGGGATTGACAAGGAATGAGGCAAGGTCCTTATTCGATCCGACGATTAATATATCGAAATTGTTCCATCGATGCGGAAGTGCCGCGGGCAGTTCTGTTTTACGGAAGAGCACATGTTCTCATTTGCGAAGTGGTACACATCAGCATTCGAGAGTAGTAAGAGCGACAGTATATACGATTGGAACTGCCACTCTGTGCCAGTCGCTCGTTTAATTCGACAGGTGAGATGGCCCATAAGAGAGCAACGTAAAAAGCAAGTGCCACCGCAATGCTATGGAATCTGAGATTTCAAGTTAATGTCCGTTTTCGTTACGAATGGAATGTTAGCTTATTTTATAAAAATAAAGTTAACGTATCCAAAATATGAAACTGCTCAATGTTTTAGCAGTGTAAAATATCTCTTGTAATAACAAAAGTCAATGAATGCGAATTTAAATAGATACACGATTTTAGATCAATATTGTGTGTGTGTAAGATAAGTCCATATGCAAAGATATATTTTTTTAATATAATAGCGATAAGCCCTTTCGTAAGTGAAACATATTATCAGTATTCTGTATTGATTTATTAAAGCACTTTATATGCAAAGTTCTATCTATAAATCCACGCTTAATGTAGAACTTTTTCTAAAATGAGTGATTTAGTTTTTACGTCGAATCAAAGAACCAAAACCATTTATAGAAAATGTCGCAATACGGGAGGTCCTAACAGGGAATTCGTGTTACGGATTAACTTTGGAGGAATGGCCTGGCCATTTAATCCGGAAATGAGACGAAGAGAGAGAGAGAGAGAGAGAGAGAGAGAGAGAGAGAGAGAGAGAGAGAGAGAGAGAGAGAGAGAGAGAGACAAAGAAGCGAACATTTAATTCGGCAAGAAACCATTGGCGCGAACAGGACCGAGTAATTGTCGAAAGCGAGAATTGGCCCCGCGACGATATTCGTCTCATTCTCATCTCGTTTCAAGCCTCCCTCTATCTATCTCTCTTTGCTAATACACGCTCTCAGAATTAATTATCGCCGCTAATAATGTAAGATCACTTATTCTCTGGTTTTGTTGATTATCTCCGATAACCGTATATCTCTGAGAAGAAAACCTCATCTCATATTTTTTCTTGAAATGCTTAATCCTTAATTATCAAGAGTCTTCAATAGAAGTATGCCTTCAATAGAATATAATGCTTTCGATGTAATTTTATTCTCGACTATACTAAAACATGATAAAAACATATTATTGTTTCATGTAATATTTTAATCAAACGATATAAAAATTCAAACATGCATAAGAGAAATATGATAAATAATATACGTATATTTTATCACGTAATTAAGATATATAATTTCTTTTGATTTATACTGATAATTGATAATAAGAATAATTAATAGCCGTAGACATACATTCCCAATTAGATACCATCTTTTATTACATATTTATAATCTTTTATTATATATTTATACATATGTATAAATAAATAAACGTACGTTAGAAATTTTGCATAAACCGAGGTGTATCAATTGCATCGAGTTCGATTAATCCTATACAAGCCAATTCTCTTGGAGAGAATACCGGTGAATGCACGTAACTATGTATCGAGTTATCGCTGAGGATTAATATGTACTTAGCGATGATATCCTCGATCTTACGGTTCAGCAGAGGTAAGCGAAGTTAAGACCTCAGGGATGCGTGCGGTATATATCCTAAGATTTTATTCAGGAGGCTATACTAGTTCCCGTTGTCTCCCGGCCAAGACATCGCCACGAACGAGCAACGACTACCAGCGAGAACTCCTACCGAGTTTGCGAAGAGTTCCACAACTACCGCTACTCACTCCTCTGGACGAGGATGAATAAACGATCACTGTTCGCATAAAGATCCACGCAAGAGATTTATGTAACGTTTCCCTTCATATGGAAGGATAAATAGACGATAAGTGAAAGAAGAATGACAAGGCTAGAGTAAGAAGAATGCCTTGCTGAGTTTTAATAGCAAAATGTCATTGGCATATTTTACGTATCCTCATTGTGACGGAAATACAAATTTCCATCAGATCTTGTTACAACGAAGATAGCGAATTCGATATAACGCAATTGCATCGAAATGTCTTTGTTTCTTTGCGTCGTCGATTCTCCAAGTCTTTGAGCAACGGATTAAACATCGTCGATTAAATCCTTTTGCTTCAATTGCGTCATCGTAATCGGGAATTACTGACACGAATAATTTTCCAGATCATATAGCGGGCGGGATGTCCCGCCTTAAGCACCTTAATACCGGACGAAGTACCGGGCGAGCTAAGATTTTATTCACGACTTTCCCGGCGACCCGACGCGGTTCGGTCACTACCAACGGCCAAGAATACGTGCCAGTAACCATGAGTCTTCCAATTCCCCGAGCAAACCGCCGCCGACCCCGAGGGGTTGGTTGGGATGGCACCAAGGGACGGGCATGGGGTGGAGGTCGAGCGAGATAGTAGAAGCGCAACCGGGGGCCAGTAACCACTAAACTAGGCGTCTAATAGCTCCTCTCGTCCAACCACGAACAATAGCCCGTGGCGAACACCATCAGCTCCCTACGACTCCTCCAGGAATAATAGCGTTCTCCGCGGACACTCGGTACACGTACGGCGGCGCGCATAAATTTTCGCTCACACCCCTTTCATGTGGCACTATGCAGTTTTCAGCGCATGCTCATGCTAACTCTTGGATTACCACGTTCTGATTTCTTGCGCAGGCTGACTGTTCGTATTCTCCCTGTCAAAAATTTCCTCCTGCATGCAATTTCCTCAAGAAACATCGGACGGCGAGACATCGGCGATTCTGCAACAAACTGACGCAAACGGAACGAGACGATCGAATCGGGATGATTGGAAGACGATTATAAAAAAGAAAACATACAGAGACTGTATATCTTCGATCGGTGAGGCGTGTTTTTCAAATCGAATTTATTCCAAGAAGGTATTTCACTTTCAATGAAATCTCACTCTTGTCAGCGCGGCAGACGTCTCGAGCGAAAATAATCTCCGCAAGTTAAAAGTCGCGATGAAAAGTCAGTGCCTCATGTGACGCATTCCATATGGGGAGGAGATAACCGGCCGCACGATATTTCATTGTATGTCACGTAGCGCTTTAAACGGTTTTCGAAATATAGCGGAACGCTTCCCGAATACGTGCGCCGTGCATGCGCGGGCACGGATGCGCTATCTGCCTCAATAGTTCGAATGCATTACACTCCTGTCTAAGAAATATTGAACTTTCTTCGACTTTCTGTGGATGTCATCGGAAAGAGAGTATTTCATACCATGGCGACTTTATGGACGATGAAAATTTAAGACGCCGCGCGTGTGTCACGCGTATTCGAATCGCATGTCAATTACGTTATCGCGTTATCAATCACGCCGCTCGTGATCGCGATTATGAGATTATTCTCGCACGAGACTCTTACATCGTCTCACATTCCCGTTTCAGTATCTCGTAATCCAATGATCCCGGCAAACTGATCGAATGACGCTTGCGAGCGCGAACGCGAACGCTGAACGCGCAGATGAATGCCGAGGTTTATCTGAATCTCGATGCGAATAACGTGTAATCACGCCAATTACCAATGTCAATTTGCGATAATCACGGTGACGTTTGTTGCGCCGTGTTGCAGATTGTAAGACGCCGCGACTCGCTTCGTACAATAATGTTTACATTCAATTACAGGGACGCGACATCGCGTTAATATGTAATCAGCGTGCACACATAAGGAAATAATATTGAATGAACAATGCTTGGCGTCAGATTGCCCGCATTCATCGCTAAATGCGGGCTTAAATAACAGAGCAAATGCCGGACGCCGTCGTCTCGCCGACAATAAGGCGTAATCATGCCAATTACCGGTGTCAATTTCCGTCATAATCCACGGAACATGTTTGTCCTGCAGCGTGCTCGACGCGCTGCGTCCCGTGAAGATGGCAGGCGCCGCGGGTTCGTTGTTCAACCGGTGCACACTTTGTTAGGCATGTGTCTCTATCCGTAGTTAGTAAATACTAACTAGCTAACTAACTGCACGTTCTCCTCCATTCTCGCAACTTGGTCCGTGCTGTCTCTTTCCCTGTCTTCCTCTCTATCTCCCTATTCCCCTTCCTCCTTCTTCCTTCTCTCTCTGTCTGTCTCCTCGTTTCTAGGTGCCTTCTGTACACATGTGTGTTCCTTCGAGGCCTGGGCACGTGTCCTGCGCCAAGCAGGCGAATTTGTCGGAACCTCGCTCCGAGCCAAATTGCCGGTCAAATAAGGCGCGTCATCAGGAATCAAGAAGTATTCTGCCGCCGCGATAGAAGCGAAACGTGAACCGTATTTTCTATGGATCTACGTCGTTTATCGTTATTGCGTTTGTTACGTTGAATTTTTATAAATACCCCTCTCTCTCTCTCTCTCTCTCTTCCTCTCTCTCTTTTAAAGGATGGCAGTTGGAATAGAGCGAGATCCAGGATAATTGAATTTCACGTTGTAAGAAAGTTGAATCGAAAGCTTCAGCGTGCTAGGATATTCAATGCGGGAAATTAAAAGATTTTGGCAAACAGTAGCCTCCCTTTATTAAATCCTTGCTAAACAAGAAGCCGATCTCTTAAATGCTGTGCTGAAAAATCATTCTGTAATTTAAAAGAATGCTTCGTAGAAGCTCGTATAACTTCCCACCGATTTCGCTGAGGATATTGAGGCACGTTCCGCATGCGTAATTACAAAATTGGAAGACAAAGATGAAGAAAGTTTAGAGACAGAAGCGCAATTTCTCTTTCCTCCTTACACATATGTTCTCAGCTCCCTGGTAATGCTGGTTTTTGTATCTTCAGGGGGTAAAATTTCGGTATACGACAGATTTCGCGATATGAAATTCCACACTTGAGTTTCAGCGGGAACTTTTTGTCGAGTTGGAGTTTAATTAAATTAAATCGCACGCGTTCTGCACTAAGAAACAATCCCGAGAGGACCGGAATGCACGTTTCTCTTTTTAAATCCATCTCTGTCGGTTTCGCGTTATTCCGCCATTCCATTCCTGGCGCTAGCCAAACAATCAGAGAACTACTTCCATTTAATCCGGTTTGGATAAAGCGCTCCTTGTCGGCTTCGAAGAAACCGGCGCCGTCGCTAATTCATCCCCAGTCGCGTAAAATTAGCCCTGAACGTTTAATTATCCTGGATGCAACTACGCTTTGGTTTTTCCAATTCGCGACCCTCCGTTCTCGGTCTGTTACGTTGCCGAGATTTGCATCTTGTGGATTTAAATCCGATTTTGTAACGATTTGCGCGCCGAAATCACCATTGAACTAAAGCTGCTCGGGCGTCTTTGAAATTTTTCGTTTGTATGAATCATCTCCGCACTAAGATTACTTTCTATTGATTATGTCTTAACAAAAATAAGAATAAGCAAGAATCTACACAAAAGTACTTTTCTTTCGTTTTCTATCATTTCACTTATCATTTGACATATGTATCGAACAAAATTTTATATGTATTAAAATTTGAGAATCAATTATAAGTATATTAGTTAATCTATTATATGTTTATTTAGACATATATAAAATCTCATATATAATTTTCGTGATTTCATATTACAAGGTATAATTATATCATGCAATTATAGATTATAAGTGACCTCATTCTCAAATCGTTAGTCTAGATATTTTCATCTAATGAAATCTGATGCATTATTATTTATGTAAATCGCCTGATCAATTCGTGTCACGTTTTATTTCGGTTTTATCTCTTAAATTAGATCGCTGCCTGATTGTCGTACTTGCATTATTATTCCACAGCCGGTTAATGGATAGATTTCTCCCGATTCCGTTAAAAATTTCATTGTGACCAATCAAGTTGATATATTTGCAATAGCATTTTTTCGCTCTGTTTTCGCTCTACTATCGACGCTTTAAGCAGTTATTCATAAGTATTTTCTTCTCATTTTTTTATCTAATTGAGAAAAAAGCTTTATGTATGAGTAATTTTAATATTAAAAGCTATTCTAATTAATCTATTATTTAAAGTTATATCGATTTCATATTATGTTATCAATTATATTAAATCAAATATATTAAACTTACGAAATGTATTCTACAGTATAGGCGTATATATATTATAATCTTGAAATTGATTATCATAGAATATCATAAAAGATGATATAGAATAATATGATATCTTCTTTTTCTTTCTTAACTTTTTAACTTTTGGGATGAAATTTTAGCAATTGAATTTTCATAAAATTTCTTTTAAGTTATTAGATACAATTTATTAGATATAATAAAAACTAAATTAAGATATCATTAAGTTGATTATATTTCAAACAATAGCTTTAATTTGTTTAAGATATTCAATTGTATAAAATTCATAATTAAATGATAAAATTCATAACAGCATCATAGAATAATAAAATTTTGTTTAATCAATTTTTTATCTTGTTTTCTATTCCGTTCTTATATTTTTATAAAAAGATAAAAACGATTAATTAATATTAAGCAAAATATACATTTCGATATTCGATATCTTTTCCGATAAGATTATATAAAAAGTAATGTAGTATTAATATCCGATATCAAAGTCACAAAATATTTTTCAATATATTATTATAATCTAATGTTCTTAATTAATTCTGTAAGTTAATCTTCCTTTCTCTAAATAGTTACATTGATATTTATTATTTATAGATTTCTCCGTCGCTTATATTTACATCAACGACGAAAAAATTTAAATTGAATTAGGTTAAATTAAAAACTAATGTTAAAAGATATTCAAAGATAAAAATAATCTTTGTTAAATATTAAAATTTACATATTAAAATTTACATATATTAAAATAAATCAATACGAAACGAATTTTGTAATTTTATATTATATTAATTATTATGTAGAGTATTTATATGTCTTTAAAAATGTTTGTGGAACAATATTCTATTATATTTATTATTGTAATATTCGATAAAATAATAAAATGAATAAATATATGTCATTTTAAATAACATTGGATTTTATTTTTCATTTCCTTTATTCATGCATGTTGAATGGTTAGTCATATGTAACATGAAACATGTTATCCACGATCGTTAGCTGTTGCAAATATATTTAATTAAAATCTATATAAAATCGCAGGTACACAATTTATAATACGTATACATCATCAATAGAAAATAAATTGAATAGAGCTTGCTTTCGAAACTCGAACTGTATTTATATTTTATTTGTTTAAAATATTGTCATCAATTTATTTTACAAAGTGAATTTTAAAAAATGTACCGGTAATGTATTAAATTCAATTATATACATATAATTCAATTATTATGTACTGAGGAAAAGAGGAAAAGAGAAGAGAAAGACACACACACACACACACACACACACACACACACACACACACACACACACACACACACACATGTATACGTCCCTTATTTTCAAAATCAATACTTTGTATTGATATACAATATTGATTTTGTTTCACACAATGTAAAAAGTAAATGCAAATTGAAAACCGTGCGCAATTGCGCGAATACATATGCATGCATTATATTTTATAATTACATGTTTATAATTCCATATTTTTTTATTACATCGCGAATATTTGTTTCACTCTATTTGTAACTATCGATCTGAGAGCAAAAGAAATAGTTTTAGTCTAAGTTTATAGAATAAGAAACAGACTTTTAGCATAAAAGAAATTTATTTGTCCCTTTTTAGCATAATATTAATTTTAGATAAAAGAATGGTTCGAAAACTGGCGCAATTTAAGGCTCAAAGATCTGCAATCTCGACTATTTTACGTCAGAAAAGAAGTATATATATATACATATTGCAGAATAACGTTGCGAATAACGCTTGGAATTTAGAGAGCGCAGCATTCAAGATTATTAAAATTTTTAACAATCGCTCAAGTCTCACCTCCCAATCCAAATACTTTTCCTCTGCTACATATTTACTATGACGCGTTAGTTGTATAAAAAAGAATTGCATTCAAAATTCAGGCCTTCTGGGGGCCTTCTATGAGAAATTTAAAAAATGCGTATTTTTAGATTATTGAGTGCAGCAGGAAATGATATTCAGGGAAAGGATAATCATCCTGATTGATCGAACTTTCGAGAGAAAAAACAAGACGGCTGGGAGAAGGATTGAAAAGACAAGGACGATCGGATAGTTGCCCACTTAGGAATTGAGACATGTTACAATGGCGCACGGAAGCGTGGAAATGAACGTGTTACCAGCAGGAAGCAATTAGGAGACGATAGTAGGTGTCTAGGGATTAATTCCGAAAAGAGGTATGGGAACACGCCGGCAAAATGGACGCGGAAAAAAGTCGCCGATAGTAGTCTGGATAGAAAAATGGCGAGAATGATTGCACATTGTCAGAAATTGTCATTGGGCAGATAATAGAAGAACCTCTCTCCTCGATAGACGGCACGAACTATATATCACGAGGTTGCGATATGTCAATTGTAAACTGAGAATTAAACGATCAACATTCAACGAGCATGAGTACGAAATTTATGAAAAGTTAATTTGAATTACGAAAGCGAGTCGTAATAAACTGCGCGACTGAAATATTGACATCCTGTTTCTAATATTAGTTTCCGATACGTTAACCTTTGATTGATACGCTTTGTTACGATATTACATGATAATACAATATGCATATTTGCATTTTAACGTGACGGCCAGAGAATGAGAAGATCAATATAAACAATTAGAATGATTATTTATATCATATCCGCTTATACAATGGCATAAACACAATGGCGGATGCCGTGACGGTTAACGGAGCATTTCGAATTATGTACAAAGAGATTCAGAGTTGGAGATTGTCATATTACAGGCCGAAAGACAGGCAGATTACCAAGAGGGAGAGATATTGCACCGGAAGTGCCACGAGACTGATTCCCAACAGCGGAAGATGAGAAGACCGGAGAAAACATCTCGACGACGATGAAGGGGAGCGCCAGTGAATTCCCGCGCGCATCTCAAGAGGGCTTAATCCTGTCGGGGGAGGTAGGGGAGGTTAAGAGGTTAGCTGTAAGTCCGTTTTCCAGAGTTTTATCTTTTTGGAGAGCGTCCAAAACCTCCCCTCGCCCGCGACGACGACAACGATCGTTACAACCTGTGCGAAGTCTCCGCAGGAAGCGAGCGACATTTGCCCGCTCTAAAGCCGCTGACATTTGTTTTTGGGTCAAGGAAGAAAGAGAGAAGGAAGGAAGAGGAGAAAGAAGGGAGAGAAGGAGAGAGACTTCTGTCTACTTTTAAAGAGCATCTCGCCTTGCATTCTTAATTACCATCTCTTCTAGTCGCCCTTCTGACGAGAATACGCGTGAAGCTAAAGTCTTTCGAATGGAGTAAGTGACATTTCGAGTGACGTGAGTGACATTTCGGAACTTTGCTTAACTCGTTGACGGTGAATTTTTGCCACGAGGAATAGGGTACTCTGACAATTTAATACATTAAATTTCTGCTCTAATCGCATTTTAGATAATTTGGTATATCTTTTAATCTTGTAGAATATACTCAGAATATGATGCCGCGAATCTAAAAGAGAGAAGCTTCTTATTCATCCTTCCTTTTTGTTATTTAAAATCCAACAAAAATTTATTATGATTCTTCCTTTATGATTCTCTCTTATCTTCAATATGCTTCTTTGCTTAATGTTGATAGAAACTGTGAAATTAAAAAATGTTTTTAAGATATATAGAAATAGAAATGAACGATGTCAAACTTTTTAAGATTCATTAAATATATAATGAGAAAATGATTTGTACATAATCTTTAGAATTAATTTCGTATATATATATTAAAATCTTTAGCTCTTTGAAACTGATTTATGCCAGCTTAAAAAATAGTGATGTAATATAAAAGAAAAAAAGATCGAAAGATTATGTTCGGACTTTTAGTGGTGTCTTCATAATCGCGCTGTCATCCCTTAAGTCGGAATTGTTAGTTTTGAAATACTATAAGGCGGCTCATCTTTCGATCCGGGTGGATTGAATAACTCGAGGAAGAGGAGTGCCAAATATGGTATCGTGTGCGCGACTGCATAGATCCAGAGTTAAACTGTGATGTCTACCATACTTCACGGGCCCATAATCCTTCAACCGTAATGGGACACCACGGATCTATGAAACTTCAACTATTTATCGCCTTATTTTATAACCCTCTAGAAATTAAGAACACAGAACAAATCGGACGCAAACCATAAATGATCATCTCAAATAGTTGAAGTACTATGTTAGAAAGGGGATAAACAAAACACGGGATATTGAGACATCGCGGCCTTGTTTATGACAAGGGATAGCAAGGGCCAATATTAAACTATAAAAGAGTAAGAAGGGTCCTTGTCAGTTCAGTTTTGTTCTAAGTCAATTAGAGATTGGAAGCGAGCTTGATTAGTCAGCGAGATCAAGCAGCTAGTCTTGCGAGAGACGCTGGAATCCTAATGGAAAAGAATAAAGTGTTCTTTCTTATTGTTTTTTCAATCTGAGGTGTTCAAAATCTATATTTATCATTATCATCCTTATAATATTCTACAGTGATATAATATTTCGAAAGAAGAAATAGATTTATTTCTAAAACAAGACATTTCAGAATTTAAATAAACTATGAAAATGTAAAAATCACTTAAAATTGTTGTATTATTTATAATGTATCAGGCTACAAGTCACAATATTATAATAAAATGTTCAATATAACGTTCAAAGAATATTATTTAAAATACAAAGGAAATATTTATTTTTGATATACAGAAATTTTTACATCTTTACGATGTATTACAATTACAATTTATAAATATTATATTCCTTTCGGAATCATTGCCGCAATGATCCATTATATTTTCTCCAAATGCCATTCTCTGTCAATTGAATTTTGGAACCTATAAATTATATAATTCTACATTCTAGACCGAGAACTTCATGTGTGTTCTCTTATATTTTCAGATTTGAGAGTAAAATCCGTTTAGAAAGAAAATAATTTAGACTTGTCGATATACATGAAAGCAGTGACGAGCAAGACGATTCGAAAAGAAAGCTTTAAAGCGCATTTGCAACCAGTGGATGAGTATCTCAATCAAAGAGAAGACTTAAAGCGATAAATACTTTCTTCAAAGTTTTATTTCAACGCGCGATTCACTCCAGCGGAATTACCCCGATGTATCCTGCATTCGCCGTGAATTATTGCGCCTCGTGGGTTTATTCGGAAGCCCATGAAAAAGCAACAGCGATTATCTTTCTTCGTCCGCGCAGCAACTAGATTTTTTACTCGAGGCTTTTCGTACTTAACGATTACAAATAAAGACATTTTTGGCAGAATATGTGTATATATACGCGCGCGCGCATATAAGAAAGTATGTGAAAAATAAGAAAAAATAGGAAGAACTTTGCAAGAAAAATAATTCCCGTAAAAATATTACATTTAAACTTTTTATATGCTAATTTATGTATTTAAGATGTACTTGCGGCCCGGAACAGATGAAATATTCATAAGGATAGGAGATAAAGTTTCGAGTCCCCATTCTCACAGCATTCGTTATATCGGGCATGTTGCGCCCCTCTGAAAGAAAATAGCGCGGAAAAAATCGTGGAATGCGTGGCGAGAATCGGACAAAAATGAGACGGAACTTAATCAACCCGAGCGGATTCCCTACTGTTGAAAACGAAGCGCGCCAGCGGCGTGCGATGGAAAAATGTGCAAGAGAGCACATTTTTCCACATTCCCGAGGTCATCCCGTTCTCATCTTGGTCCTCGAAAAAGGACCAGTGGTCTCGGTGCTCGCGTGGAACGCTCCGAGAACTTGAAGAAATTTGAACGGGGTGCCGGAAGGGACCTTTGTTAATGGCCGGGAAGTAAAGAGCTTGACACGTTCTCTCTTGCCTCTCTCTTTCTCTCCTTAAGGACTAATTACGTTAATAGCGTCCGCCATGGATCCTATTGTGGAAACGAAAATGGAACAAGTCCCGAAGAATTTTATCCAGAAGCGCACGGTAACAGGACTCGTCGCTCGCGCAAGGAGCTTACGAGAGATATGAGATAACAGCATAACGAATGTCCGCGGGAATGAAGGGAGAAGAACGGTGGAATAGAAAAGAGTATTAAAACAAATAACGCGCGGAGGGACTCATCGGATTACAGCGTCTTAATGCCGGGAAAATGCGAGGTTTTGTTAAAGGCTCTTTCTTGCCCGACCGATTTCGTTCTTTAATTTCGGAACAATTAGTCCGAGTTGGAAAGCATCCGATACGACGCTGAAGAAAACGCAATGTTACGCGAAGAGGTAAAAACTAAAATGGAAGAAATAGAAGACGTTAAACATTGAGAATTATCGGATCGAATCTTTCGTGATTCGCGAGAGAAAGAAGAACGATAAAAATTTCACTTTAGATGAGGTTATATATATTTTCAATACGATCCCTTGAATATTCCGGATAAAAAGCTCCGAGTGACAAGATAAATAAAATGTTGAAACTTTTACATACACAGATATTCAGATATTAAAATAGATCATTCAAAGAACGCGTGCACATGCAATACATTTCAAAGAACATATATGTAAAAGCTATGTCATAGATTCATAGATATATAGAATAACGTATCCATTCACATTGAAGATATCTTTACATTAATTAAAACTCTTCTATTCCAAATCACTATTTCTTTGAGTCGGATTTCAACATGGGCGAGGTAACAATATATCATGGCATAAACGTGGAAATATGGAAATCGGACTTTGGACGCGTCCTTAAAGCCAGAAATTAATTATCTGCTAGGGACAAATGAGTGGAAGAGTCGGAAGTCCTTTTTCGTCGATGAATTGCAACCGTGGAGTATGTGCGCAGCGCGGAAGAAGAAGAAAAAAAAAGAAAAAGTAAGATGCCACAGATGTCGCGGATATTCTCCTTCCCTGTCGCGGATAAAAATAATTTCAAGCGATGAAGCGGGGTGCGCGGTAAGGGAGTGGCTCCCAAGAGACCAACGATGGCTAGGGGCGCATCAGGCAGGCAGAACCGGCAAAAAATTCCATCCCCCTTTTTTTCAGGGATTTGAGCTCTTGCCGGGAGCAGCTGCGCTTTTCTCAAGCCAGCGGACGCCTCGATCTTTCTTCTTCGTCTGTCCAGCTGCTTTAACTGGAAACCGCGAGCGAATTTTCTTGCTGCTGCGTCGGCCTTGTAACGCGCATTCGTCTGCTTTTGTTTAGTATCTTGGTATGGGGACGTGCCACAGAAAATAGATGCCATGTTGGTTTTGAAAAGAATATCTTTGGAAAGAAAGGATTTATGGCTCTTCCAAGATTGTATTGTCAGGATTGTTTTTTCAGTTCAATTAAATTTAGTTAAATAGTTCAATTTCAAGATTATATAGCTGCCATAGAAATTAGATTCACCGATGAAGCTAATAATTCGAAGGGAGAATTAATTATTGTAATTATCACAAGGATAAAAGATTAAACAATTTTAAGTTGCCATTATATATTTTACATTTCTCAAAAGTCTTCAAGATTAGAAGATTATCAGAATAATTGAAATATAATCATGATTTAATGTTTGAGTACAAAATAATGAAATAAGAAAGAATGAGAAATTTAAAGGACGAATACATTATAGAAATAATTTATGGAATGCGCGTGTTGTCTATTGAAAAGACAATTATTAGATTTTTCAGTTACTCGCTGTAATTAATGTTATAGCGATTGTTATTAGCGACTCTTTTCTATCAGCATGTTTCGTCCGGAATATAAAAATTGTTCTGGAAATCTTTTCTTATTCTCTTTACTCTTTCTCCTCTCGATTGCGCTCTCGAAAAATTGGTTATTGAATTCCTCCTTCGTCGGAAGGGTAATCGTGATCGAGAGTATGAATAAGAAGCTCGGAATTCGCTCGTACGCGATCGTATTTTTGCTATTGTTCCGAGGATTCGATCGGTGGCACTAAAACTTTCAATGCAACATATGCGGCTGGCCGCAATGGATGCTAGCGCGCGTCCGAACGAATCCGCTGTCGGTTTTACTCGTTTGAGTTTACTGTACCGGCTGGATCTAAGCCTTTGAGAATCTCACGAGAAATCTTGAGCGCATTTCTGCTGACTGCCGACCTCGCTGTCTCTCTGAAAAAGTTCGCTCGTAAATTTGGCCTGTATTCTTTAGCTTATAAATCCGTGATTCCACCTGTATGATTTTACGAGTTTATGATTTCGTGAGAAAAAATTTAGGAAAAGAGAAACAGATGTGTGTTGCACTCAAACACTTTATTGCCGAAGGAAATGTTTTAAGGATTCTCGAGTGTCGTTCCTGTTTCGTTTTCTGTCATTTGAGTTTCCTGGTTTGTAATATCGCACCTGTAATTATTTTAAGAAAATTGCGGATTAGAACGGATCTGAGTTCAACTTTTTGAAAACGTAGTTTCCAACTCAGTTCTCATTGCAGAATCATTGATTGACACATTTTTCTACAGTTTTACCGTCTTACTCAGCTAAATAAGAAATATACTCATATGCTTTTTATTATAATTAATTACGATTTTATGATTTATTTTGATGCACAGTGCATGCACAGTGCATGACCAGGAGGTCATGAAGAATCACTCGTGCATGCGACAACAAGCTTTACGAAAGCAAATTCCAAAGTTAATATACCGCGCATGCTTACGGAAAAGCGATACCGCCGTGTTCCTTTTCCGCGATTTCGTAATCGAATTTCTCAGCCGACTAACAAAGAAAGTGTAAAGTTACGATGGTGAACTGTAACTTTCGCGTATCGAAACGTTCGTAACAACCTGATATGCGACCTGACGTCCTGTTCCGCCACTTATCGATGTCGAGGCAACTTCCCCGACGAAGAAGATGAAATAGAAAGCAGGAAACGCGAGGGAATTGCGAGGGAAGTGGAGAAAAAAAATGAGGAAAAGCGAGTTGGAAAACTGACGAAGGGGTAAACGAAAGGAAGCGAAGGGAAGTTTTCCTTTCAGTTGCGCTATCGCGCGAACGAAAGCCTCGTAGCTTTAAGCTCACCGTGAGCTTTAAGACTGTTTCTTCGCGAGAGCTGGTGCGATCAATTAGATCGGTCTATAGTTTCTCGGTTGTCATCGACGGCTTCTTTGGCCAAAGAGCCAAAGAGCTCGTCTTCCTTATCTCCCGAGAGTTGGCGAGAGTTCGATCAGGAGGAATGTGCAAAGACAATCTTGCTCGCCGTTTAAGGATTTTTCATCCTATCTCATCGGCCACATTAACGTTTCAGATAGTTCAGTGATTTTTTATATCTTTTTGATGACAAACGCATAACAACGAATAACGATCTTAAAGTATATTTAAATGTACAGGATTTCGCAACGTTAAAATTTAGATTGCAGAGGCTACGAATAATTCGCGGAACTTGTGCTACGTGAGACGTACGATGTTAATTACTCAATTGGAGAGGCATATTTCATTAATTAAAGTCCGTATCTGTTTAATAAAAATCTATAGGAAACATCTGGTTGGATGTAGGAAATAGGAGACTGTTGGCTTTCGAGTAATAACCGTCTCAAGACGCCCAGAGTTAAGTAAGTATCTCAAAGTCGGATATTGAGAGAAAATAGCGATTAAAATTAGATCTTCGGGAGAATACGATCTCTGCATGGAATTTTGCCGAGAATTTTGAAAAATAATAAAACAAGCACCGGAAAAACCGAGCATAGGATACTTCCAACGATATTTTCATCATGATTTATCACATAATTAATCACAGGATATCCTGTATAATAATATGTTTCTCGCATGGAAGGAAAATGAGCGTTAAAATACAATTTACGCTATGTAATTAGTGACAATTTCGCAAAAGTTGTCTCTCTCTTTCTCTCTTTTTCCCTCTCCATCTGCTTCTATATGTGTCTGTGTAGATTAAAAGATAAAATACAAGCTAATAAACACGTACGTTCGTCCACGCGTAATAATACATTGTTGTTCAACAGTTCAGCGAGTGCTATTTACGAAAGCAGATTAAACAGTAGCATCGCGAGTTGCGCTGCGAAGCAAAACAAAACAGAGCCAGGTTGAGTCGTGAGTTCAAACAGAAATGTAAATAATTATGACAAGCGAATATTTCCAGTCGTTTCCTTTAGTTAGCTTTTGCGCAAAAGAATTTATAATCAAATGTACATATTTTATCTCTGCTCGTTCTCTCTTCTATTTATTTTTTGATATGCATATATATATATATATATATATATATATATATATATATACTTTTTTCTGTAATTTTTGTTATCATCAGTTACATGATGGATAAATTTTATTTTGTTTATTACTAAATATCATTACTAGATTTGGAATGTTCTATTTACATATTTTGATACATTGGATCATTAAATAATGGATAATTAAAGATAAAATGTTGTATTTTAATAATGATTAGAAAATTCTTTTTGACAGATTGCTTGACATACGTTGAGACATAATCGCGCACCAATGAAATATCGCATCCAATTTCCACGTAAATGAAAGCAACGAAAGAATACCTTTATCTCGCTTTGATCACGTTTAGAAGTACGCCGAAGGAATTGCAGTTTCATCGAATCGCAATCGAATCGAGAAAAATCAAAATAGATACTATTCGCTTATTAATCGGTGGAAATGCACGACGAGCAGGTTCCATTAAAAATCGAGTTCGACTGGAACGCCGAAGATACAGCGATTCGCCCGCGAATAAATGAACTAGTTATTCGTGTAAATACCATAAATGAATTCACTCATCGCCTGAACGCCTCCCGGTTGCTCTGCTTCTCTCCGCTTCTGCATCCCGCTTCTGCATTCCGCATTCCTAGCCTCGACCGGTACTAATGCGCTCCCTCGGACGCATTACGCTTCGCACACGAGTACGAATCAATTGGAAGCGCATCGTTAATTATGACATTGCGCACTAATTATCGATTATCCACCGTTTTGTGTCGATGTATCGCCAGAGCGAGTAAATATCGCGTAAGTACGAATGGACGGACTGTTGTGTCTAGCATTTCCGAATACGCAATGCGCGCCGCCATGATGCGCGCCGCGCGTGCGATTCGACCTCTCGATTTTGACGCAGCTCGATTGTGCCATAAGCGCAAGCTCAATGGAGGGATTAATATGGCACTGCTCTTGTTTCTTCAACAGAACGCTGAATGATTACGTAAATAAACGGCTGGATGTAAATAAATGGTCATTAATCGCCGAGATGTATCACTTCGCTAAACGCACTACTACTCTCATTAACCTCACATTGATCGAAGGAGAATTGACTGTGCTGGCTGGATTTTCAGAGCAATTAAACTATCTAATGATAATTAACCTATTTCCTATCTCCTCGCAGTGAATATACTCGGACTTCACATTGACACTGGCACAAGTTCAGAATGGCTGCACTTTACCGTCTTTAACAATAAACACGCATTAAATCCCAATTCGGCAAAACATGGAGAGGGGGAAGAGATAACATAAAGTGCAGAAAGTGTCGTCAGGAGAAACAGATTTCGCATCTCCCTCTAGTGAATAACAACGCATGCAATACACCGCGAAGTTGGCAATAAGTTTTGAATTTTTTTTTTTAAGAATCGGAGATTCACACTCGTTCAGAATCTTCCGACTCTAGTAAAAGCTCGGAATAATGACGACCAAGAATGCTCGCATGCCGTTCGTTCGAGAACGATGCGATACATTGCGATAAGAAGTGTTGCTGGGCGATCACGATATTTCGCGATTCATCCGGAATTCAGAATTGCGTCGAGAATGACAGTGCAAAGCAACAGTCTGTCACGGCGTGCTCGCCTGAAACGCATCGAGAATTCCATTCGAAGCGTCGCGCCATCGTAATTAATTGCATCTTCGCGAATGAGTGCTATATCTCGTCGCGCATATTCTCGCGAGTGGGCGAATGCGCGTGCGCGCTATGCGCATGGTGCGTATGTGTGTGAATGCCATGAAAGAACATGCCGTGAACTTCGAAAAGGAAGCGGAAGTCCAGCGCAATCGTTGACTAGTTAATTACATAGAGTGGAGATAATCATTTATATAAATCATTGCACGCGCGCGTATGTATATGCATACACGTGTAACGCACACACGCGCGGCACACGAGATCACGTGACGCAATGTTACGCTCGCATACATGTTATACGTATTATGTTATACGTTTTCTTTTAAATATCAAAGGCAAAAATATTGTCATTATTTTTATTCTCATTTATCTATATATTTGCGAGTATGCTGCATATATGTTGCCATTTATATTTATATTTATATCACTATTTTCATTTAGAAACCGGGGTTTTACAGAGACGATGCAGAGGGGGAGAGGAGGGAATCGCAGACCGGCGTGCGAAGGGACGGAGTTAACGATAACGTCGGCTGGTGAATGAAATTTGTTTCCCGTATTTGCGCGAATAATCATGGCGTTCATTGCGTTGCAGCATTTTTGATATTATTATGATTATATAATTTCGCATTTCGATTGATGCCAGTCGGTCGCTATTTTTTATCATAAATAAGACTTCTCCTACTTAAAAAAGATAATTTAATAAATTAATCCCTATTTAGGCTGATGGGCAATTTACATGTCTTAATGGCATTTCAATTAATTAATATCAGTTAATTTATATTTAAATAAAAAAATTACTTTTAAATTAAATAATCAACAAATAAATAAATTATAACTTAAACCTAAATATTTTACATTTTGATTTGAATTATTTTTAAATCAATAAGAAATAGTATATCGATTTTGGTTCTCTTTAATTTGACGGCGCGTTTTTGTAAATTAAACGAAAATTGGCGCGAACTTTGATTGCGCGAATGAATAAATTATGTTTTAGAATATATCGTAGCAAAAAATAATAATATTATCGGAACATTAACTCGTAAAATAAGACTAAAATGAATATCGAACTAACAGAATTGTTTCCTGAAAGTTTAATTAAACTTGACGATCTTTCGTGCCGCTTCTAAATCTTTCGAGTCAATAACTTCGCACAAGAGATCAACATTAGTTAATTTCTCGAGACAATTATCGTCGCACAATGATTATCTATGAATTATATAATCCTTCGGCTTACCATTACTTTATTTTTTTTCGAATGCGATCTCTCGTATACCGTTTCGACGTAACTTATAAGAGTGTTGATGAAAAACTCGAAATTCTCACGCGCACACCGCACGCAATATTAAATGAGAATCGACGATGCGCACTTGGACTTAATCCGACTCGATGCCGATTATATTTCGTCAATCGGAGCGGATACGCTATCAGGATTTTAACGGAAGGGTAAAATAAATAAAATCACTACTCGCGGACAGGATGAATTTTTCAGAATCCGCTCCGTTGCATTTTCGCCGTTCGCTTTTTCGTTCTTTTTTTTCTGTTTTTTTTTTCTAAAAACGCGTGCGCGCGCGCGCGCGTGTTTTTCGCTCTTTTTTTTTCTTTTTTTGTTTGCGCCATGCGGCGTTTGCCGGTAGGATTGAAATGATTTAACGCTCGTGGATCGGCCGCGCAGCGCCGTGCCGCGTGTGCGCGCGCGGCGGAATCCGGGAATAAAATAAATAGCTGCGTGCTCGCGATGAAAATTTTCGTCGGGGGTGAAATTCTAGCCGATCCGAGCCGAGCCGAGCCGAACGTGACGTGCTCCCTTTTGTTTCTGCCTGTTGTCGGGAACAAAACGCTAGGAAGGTTCTGTATGTGACGATTTATCGTTCCGCTGCGTATCCATTTTATTTTCGCGCTGCTCGACGAAGTATCTATATATATATAGGTAGATAGAGAGGAGGGGGAGAGGAGAGAGAGAGAGAGAGAGAGAGAGGAAGAGAGAGAGAGAGGGAAATATCCCGCGGGATTTTCCGGGTAATCGATATTCGGAAAACGCCTGGCGATCCTTTAGTCGACGTTTAGTTTTAGACTGCTCTGACTCGCAAATGGATTTCACGTATAATTGAATGTCTTCTTTTTCTTCTTTTCTTTTTACTTGGATATTATAGCCGCGATCCGGTCGATTTTATTTGTGCTGTTGCACGAAACAGCGGTGAAAATTGGGGTTTTCTCGTTTCCGGGGCTAAAAGCCTTTGCGAAGCAAATGGAGCGTAAAAAGCACAGCAGAGGCAGATAAGGCAAGTTTTGAAATATGGTGGATGGATTTCAGACACGTTGGATAAATTTATGAAAGTCTAACGTGAAATACTTGGCAATTTCCGCTTGTGGCATTCATTCTTTTTCATTTATTTAAATAGTTATCCAGTAAATTGCCAGATTATTTTAAGTGAAATTTGGTTAAACAAAAATGCAGTACATTTAAAATCTGACAGAATATAGTTCCTTATATTTTTATATTTTGTGCGAGTAGCGACGCAATACAAGAATAACGCTTTTTCAAAAGGATAAAAACGTGTTTTATATATGAGAATTTATTTTATTACATAATTTAATAAAAATAATGCTTACTTATCGTGAAAATACATGTGCAAACAGTGAGAAATAATTCCAATCGAATTTAAAATAAAATTTCCCATTAATTGTATCGCCCTTTCAATTGAGGAAGAACTTTTATCGCGTAGTAATTTTTATTCTCAATTGAATGATGTTTACGGTATTATGTGCTGCGATTTGTCATTGATCTCATATAATCTCATTTATTATTTATGGGTTGATACATTTCGTAAACAAAGAGAAAAGGATTTGTTTATTTAATGATTTGATTTGAAGAAAATACGGGTTGAGCGTTTCAAAATTTAATCAATTTGTATTTTTGTGTTTTTTGAACAGTTCTGAGTGGACGCACAGCTGGTCATATATTCTTACAGTATTGAAAATACAAATGGCTAAAGTAAAAAATATGATGATTTATAGAAAAATATGGATATAGATTTTAGAAATATGATTTTGATTATGAATATCGATAGAGAAAAAGAAAGAGAGAGGGAGAGAGAGAGAGAGAGAGAGAGAAACAAAGAGAGAATTAAAAATAATGTATCCATAATGTACATAAAATAAGATTGAAATGATTAATATTAATACTCTTTGAATTAACGTTTCAGTATAAGCTTTCATGAAATGATAAAAATTTTATATCAAAATAAATAATTTGTAATAAAACGAATTTATATCTACATGTAGATACTGAAAAATATTAGAAAACATTTATTGTAGAAACAGGATGGGTAATATTAATAAGTATACAATGCATGTAGAAAACGAAGAACTTTGTTTTTCTTATTACATTCGTTGTGTCATGAGATTTCATGGTGTCGTCTTCGTCGTGTCTTCACATATGAATATCTACTTCAAAGGTAGATCTCTCGATTTTTCACACTTGGATACATTCGCGCTCTCAATTTATATAACTGTACAATCGCTTCGATGTGCAGAATTGAATAAGCGAGTTCTCATTTTCTTTCTTCTTATGTCACCATATTAAATCATCTTATATTATCATATTAAAAACGTCGTATCATATTAAATATCTTCCGAAGAAGGTGGCACTATAAAAAAGATCGAGATTCATCTAAGAAACAGCAATTGCGAAAGATTTATATGAGATATTTACGAGAACATCGATAATCAAATAGCGATCTATACATTGTGAAAAAATATATCGCTCTTATTTTAATTGAAGCTTAATTACATCAAACCATTATATTAATCTCTCATGATACATAATTGTTAATTTTAGTAATATACTTTATATAAATATAACTTTCCTCTGTATATATTTCCTTGCATATATAAAGGATGAAAGACAGAGAAAAAGAGTGTTCAGACGTTTATGTCAAACCCAAAGAGTCAAAACATTTGTTTCTCGAGATAGCTTCTCGCTTCGGTTGTATTTATCGAAGCTTTTACGAAATACAAAATCGAAAACGTTGATTGTACAAATCTCAAATGTGGAGCAAGGTATCATGAGCTTGTTTAAATGGTCGTTACGACAGCTATATCCGTGAATGAGAGAGAAATAGACGATGCAGCACGATGCATGTTTCCATATATCTTAATATCGTGCAGTAATATTACTTCGATATTACTTCGATCTTTTCTCTAGTGCGTCCCTTCTGCTTCTTCATATCTCGGTATTGTCCTCGCTGAACTCTGAAGCAATCTCTCCATGTTTCTATCCCTTTCTTCTTCGTTCATATGTGCGATATGTACCAACGGATAGTTACAACTCTTATTCGCATGTAAGTTGTTTATATAATATGTATATAATATATATATATATATATGCATTTATATTTATATAATACTTTTTCGCCAGAGAGTTTGTCGTTCCGCCGTACGCTCTACATATTTTATATACATGCGTTATACACATACGTGTATTTGTATATATACCGAATGTCCAAAGTAGACTGTATCGTTTTTAAATATCAGATTCCTCAACGGATTCCATTTGACAATTTTTTTTTACAACGTGATATCCGTTATTGCTCGCGATCTTCTGTCTTTTGATATTTGTTATACTGTATAATAATGGCGTCTTTTAAGACTGATCGGTCGGTATTGAGCCATCGATATGCTCGTGATATATGATTCCAACTTTGTTGAAGAATCTGCTATCGAAAGACAGGACAGCGAACTTGACACATTCCGTATAAATAAATGTGCTATGCGCATTATCTCATCGTCCTCAATAATTTCTGATTCCGATTTCTCGCGTGTCTCTCTTGCACCGACAACGGCAATGATTACGTAGATAAATCTGAGCCGAGAGTTTCGATTGAAGGGGCGCGAGCGCTCCGGTCGTTCCGGAATCTCGTTGAGATTCGTCTCGGTGACATCGACAATGGCTTTACGTGCGCGAGGTTCGACAGGATCTCCCCGATGATGAACTTTCAGTATATCTCCTCAAGGAATCGAGAATCTGGCCGAGTCCCGAGAATAGAAATATCTTAAAAAATCTTTGCTCGCGAGGATACCGAGCTCGGGATGCGACTGCTGCACGTCGTCTCACTTTTATTATTTCTCGGGATGCGAATCCCGATCCTGAGGCGAATGTTCCGCCCTGTTCGCGCTCTGTCAGAATGAGATTCCGCGGACGCTCCGCGCGCTCGTAGAAATGTCAGCGCGCTCTGATCGAATACGTGGGCGTCCGTATTCGCACCCGGAGAGATGCCGATATTCACGTCCGACTGATCGGCATTTCGGAATTTCTCGATGCCTCTCATATAATCCCTTAACTCCCAATCCCCCTCCCCCTTCTCGATTCGACGTTAATCGCGGCTCGCGAATCGTCCGATGATGACGCGATAAATTTTTCCCGCGTTCTTCCGTCCTCGAGACGACGTGGGATTACTATCTCTCTCGTCGTATCGCTCGCCTCGAATATCGCGAATTTATGATTCGATATTGAATGAATCCTCGGATATTAAGGGAACGATCATTTCCGACGTGACCGCACGGTTTTCTCTCGTGGCCAATGCTTTCGCGGAATAATGAACGACAAATTTCCGCCGTATTCCCCCCTGCCTCTCGTTTTCCTTTCTTTTTCCCTTCTCCCTGTCGGATCTCCCGTGTCCGCAGATGCTGTGGAGCTGCGCGATTCGGGATCGGCGCTCCCGAGGCGATATGGATTTTTCCTGGCGCAGTCAACGTCGCACCTGCGAGCGCATCCCGCGCGAGCAATTTAATCAGATCCTTCTGATCCTTAACCCAGCTGCGCGTGGTTGGCCTCTGCGCGTACAAGGGAAAAAGGTCGGGGACAGGCCAGCTCAGTGCACTGAGCTCGGCGGGGTGCAGGCTGGGAAAGAAAGATGATGTAGAGGAAACGCGGCAGAGAAATAGAGAGAGAGAGAGAGAGAGAGAGAGAGAGAGAGAGAGAGAGAGAGAGAAGATATTGGGAGGGACGTGAGGAGGCGTATTACCGGGAGCAGCTGGGCTTCGTGAGCAAGACTTACTCGCTAATCGTGAGTTTAAAGTTATCGTACGTTACTCCCCCTTAACGCTAGATTACGACTATCGATCGTGGAACTTAGCGGCTAGTGCGTAGTTTACCTAATAATAGTTCGGCTAGACGTCTCAATCCCTTCGATTAACATTGTCTGCGTTCTTCCGCGCGTGTCAAGGTAGAGCGACTGCGCTGCTGATTTACGAAAACATATGTCAATTTAAAACTCTAGACAACTTTAAACTAACGATTTGCGCTTGACAAACCATACAACTTAAGTTATACTCCGTAACGTATAGAATTTTAACATATTCTACTTTGCCGCTGCTTTACCGTTGCTTGATGATGAAACACTCTGTATACAAGAATCTAATTAACTGTGTATTAGTCTCTTAGGTCAAAAGCGATATAAGTCCCTATAATAATAAAATAACAACAATAATAATAATAATAATAATAATTGTCAACATGAACAGATAGTCGTCAGGGAAACGAGTTTTAAGTTTCTCTTGAGATTCTTCTCTTCGTCGAATATTTCGTTTCTAATTTTGTGATAAAGTACAGAACCGAATTTCAAGAATTTGAATGATCATTGCAATATTATATTCAACTATCTTTGAATGTGAATCGTTTCGCATCATGATCATCATAATTTAAAGATTGTTTTGCAGAATCATGGCCACGAAAGGCCATGAAATTAGTAACTATTTTGAATAATGTATATAAACATCTTACATAATTATTAAGAATGACGATGCCAGCTCACTTATCTCATAATTCCACAAAATTAATTTGATTATTTAACAGTAATAAAACTTTAAATTCATTTGGCTTTAGTTACAGAACATTAAATGAAATAAATTTCGATATGTAACGAAAAATGATGCTTTATTATTTTCTTCGATTTCGGTTGGTATCTTTGAGATTGCGGATTTCCAAGAAATCTTGAGCACGAAACGGAGCAAGGGCTTTCGCCTTCCATTCATTCAATTCCACGATGATAAAACAAAGAGTTACAAGGGGATGGATAGACAAGAGATTATTCGTATTCGTTGAGCTGCAAAACGCGAGGAAGTTAACGTGCCTTTAATTAATTCCATGAAACTTTCTGATCAGCCGATAAAAAGATCGGCTCAAGTTGGAACATAAAGAAGAATGACGAGAATTGAAATTTAGTTGGATATTCTTGGCTTTGAAGATGATGTTCCACACGGAAATTTCGCGTTTTATTCGCAGTGGATGTCACATTAGTGTCATGTGGTCTTTGTCGTTTATAAAATGATGATAAGAAAGTGTCCTATGTTCCATGAAACATTGTTATACCTTTTTTAACTTTAAATTGCAAATAGAATAGATTCTAATGCGCCAGTAGCTGTGTTTTCTTTTCTGGTATCGCAAATGATACTTAACATGTAACTTCTTTTGTTCTTTATATATATTGAAAATATACAATTATCGAGATCCATTTATTGAATTTAACAAGAAGCACAAAGAGTAAAGTGATGAATTAAACGGTGAACAGGTTTAGGTCTAGAAGATATTATCTATTGAAATTATTATTTTTATATTTTATAAAATCGCTTTGTGCATATTATCTCTTAAAGATATGACTTTTAATAAGTTTTACGTAAGCTATCAGCTTTCAGCAATCATTCAAAACGTACCATTTGAAACTTTCAAATATTAAAATACTCGTATGATATTTTTATATATTTTATAAAGGAAAGTTGTATGACGATATCCATTGTGAAAGAATCGACACGAATCTAGCATGATGTTACGCGTGTCTATGATTATGACGACGAGAATAATTCCGTGCGTAATTCGGTTTCACGATGAATTTGTAACCACGGCTATGCTCGACAGGCCATAAATATGGAAAGCCCTAATGATATTGAGTACCGTGGCTGATCGGTTAACCGCCTTCACCGTTCGCGGTCACCCACGCAGAACGGAAGCGGCGTTACGCGCGAGCAATGCGCGAAATTTCCGCACAATTGTTTCCCTGCCGCGTTTGCGGCTATTCCGAGATTCCAACGTTCAACTTTTAGCTTTGTAACTGCGAACATAAAGTGCTGATGGAAAAAAGGAAGCGGAAAACTAGCGCTAACCGTATACTGTCGCATGTTCAGCGCATGCAACGCGCTCGCGACATTCGAACGCTGTTCATTAAATAATAGAACATTTTATCAGGTAATATGATAAAAGAACATTAATTTTTTAGACAGAAATCAATTGTCAAAATCAAATCCACGCGTGATCGGGAATATTTTGCCGCGATGATTTTATGATAATCTTGTAGATTACGAAAAATGTGCAAAAGCAGATGAAGATACTCTGGAATCATAATAATAATCTGCAAATTACATTTATAGCAGCTTGTGTTACATTTTTAAGAACTGCTCCTTCTACATTTTTAGAAAAAAAATCAACAATTTCAGTTCTCCATGTTTCACAGGAGGATTGCAATGCGTAAAAGAAATTATCTTTGAATCATATCTATGTTCAGCGGCGCATCTGAGTTTAATTTGCGAATTTAATTTGCGAAAATTCGGGATTTTAGTTTTTGGACTCGTAATGCGAAATTTCTGCATCATATTGACAGGCAAGTTTCCTTCGATGCGTCCCGCAGATTTCACGCGTGTTTCCAGCATGTGTCCTTAATATGCTGTTGAATTTGCAGCACGTGGTCGATGCGACAGCATTAATAATGCCGGTTGTTGCAGCCGGCCGGATAAATGCAGTTATTATTGTCCGCAGCGAAACTGCATGCCACCGACTAATAGCGGACTTTAGTTCTCGAGTTCTGTTCCGCGAATCGAAACGCAGCCAGTTTACTTTATCACCGAAAAAACGACGAAGCGAACGCGCACGGAGTAACGAACCAGCTTCATATGTCTCTCTGCTTTCATTGCAAACATTTATTCGTATCGCGGCATTATATATACGATACGCCGCTTGACAAATGTTAGAGTAACCATTAATGATACACTCGCCCGTAAAATTCTTCGGGTTGGTAAAATTCTTTGTTGAATCACGACCTGCCATGCCTCTATTCTCGCAATTAGACTAACGTGGATTAGAGATTGCGGCAATTTTTCGAAAATCTCGCGTCTCTATCAGGGAATCTCAAGATTGCTACTCGTATCGTTTTGCACAGACAGGATTTAATTCAAGGTTGTACAGGATTGTTATATTCCTTCATGATTATTTATATCGCTCCGTTATATCCGTTTTGTTTGTTGCGTTGCCTTGTTTGTAAGTATGTCTCATTTCCGATTACATTTATTTACGCTGGCAGAATTTAATTAGATGTGCACGGCCACGAAATTCTAATTTGGCTAAAACAGATTGGCTCATTTGCGTCATACGAATATCGATTCGATGCAATTTGTGTCGTACTGGTCGTCCTATCAGCGGAAACAATACGGTATGCTACATGCTCGACAGAGATACGTTTTGTCAGACTGCATTTAAATTTATAACAAATTGCCTATTATCTAATGCCACGTAGCAGAAGTGTTATTTATGGTGCATCACAAATCGATCGATCGATTCATACAGAGTATATGTTCAACTTCAATCAGCGTTTCAAATTCAAATCACGTTTCTTGCTGCGGCATTCCGCAGCAAGTGTATTATGAAAAAAATATTTAATATCTTGCTTTTATCTAGTTGTCTATGAGCGCATGAATTGAATTGATTAATTGTATGAGTTTATACCAGCAAGTGTGATCGAATAATATTATAATCGTGTGAAACATGTATAATATTAGAATCTATACGGATGTACTATGCTATGAGAATAATGCATAATGGAGATAATATTGTGCTACAAATATATTTCATATAATCGTGCTTATATCAGACAGCCAAATAATAATGTATTCGATGGTCTAGCATGTTGCGTTGAAATGTGTGCCCTCTCTACGAGTCGTGTTTCCATTTATTGAGAGGAAAACTGAACTTTTGCCCCGTCACGGACGAGAGCAAAAGAGAAAAAAGGCCGTTTCCGCGTTGTCTTTTCGTTGTCGAGAGTTTAATCGAAATTCGATCAATTTCATTTCGATATGCTCTTGCAAAATATTCCCGCAATGACGCTATTGGATACTGCGAGTAGCAGCAGAAAACGAATAAAGTGGCGACATTACGCTTTTTATGTTCGATTAAAATCTGTCACATCTACTACTACTATTGCTATATTACTGTGTTGCTTATATTTTTGCATGAATCGATAAAAGGTATTTAAATGTAAAAAGAATTGGTCGATTTGTATTGTCATATTGTTATATAATATTAATTGATTTTAATATTACGCGGTGCAGATATAAAGATCGTAATCGTTTTCGTGTAATCGTTTTTAATCTATTTCAAATTTGATATTGAATATTTCTTTGCTACAGTAGTATGCCTATTTGCTACAATAGTATTGCTATCTTTTGAGAACATGAAAGAATCTTCAAAATATTTAATGTGGATCTTTATTATTTTATCAAAATAATTTTTTTTAATGTTTAACTAATACAGAAATAGTAAGGAGTTACATGGATGGAAATGTATACTTGTTAGGAAATGTTATGCATTTGCTTCTTATTCTTAATTATAAAGAATAAAATAATTATTGTTATTATTAACTTTTCATTTTGATTTGATCAATGACATCATTTAATCAATAACAATATTCATTAATTAAAAGTCATTATTAATTTTAAACTATTCTGATTTTCTAACTATTTTTCAATCGTTTTGGTTTTTTAATTATTATCGTTCCAACTATTATTATTATCGTAATGATAATAATCTGCACGTCTTGCAAGAGTGATATGACTTTATCATGATCAATCTGAAACGAGACCGTGACTTATGATTCTATCTGCGAAGTAAATCGAACGATCTTGCTATTTTCATGTTTTACGTTTATATCTTGTGACCGACCCATTTTTGCAGACACGGAAACACGAAGTGCCATTACGAGGCAAGCGTACCAAGTAACAGAGCCAATAAAGCGATATCGGCTGGCTGCGGCGAAATGATTAATTATGACAAATGAGGCGCTCGAGTAAGTATACTATTTCGTCACAATACTATTTTGTGTACTATATAAAATTGCTTGTAATATTTAGGGAATGTAAAATAAAGTATATCCATAAACAATATATCCATATATATGTAAAACAGAGTATATCCATATAACATATGTTCATGTAATTGATCAAATATTCATTCGTTGATTCTAAATTCTGGAAACATTCCGGAAGAATCGCAAACATTTTTACAAGACAAGAGTTGCTTGAAATGAATTAAAGATCCTTGTGTAACGCATAAAATTTTGATTATATAAAACATTACTTTCTCATTGAATATAATGTATTTTATTTCATTGCGTCGAATATCACACGCATAGCGCTGGTTGTGTAATGCTTTTTTTGTAACAATTCCAATGACTTTACGGATTTATGGACATTTTTCTATATCTTTTCAAGTTTTATACTTATAATCTGTCGTTATCATGTAAATTGCACTCGTATTCTTTTGCTTTTGATCCTTGAAAACCTTTGAGGTCTGCTGGAGTCACTGATGAAATAAACGTGTCATGCAAATGCGCCGCATATATACCGGTCGTGGTTTTTAGAACATTTCAGCACGTGAATCTAAATATTTCACGCCTCGCTCGCGGTTTGGCAATCTTGAATATCGATATTTCCGATTTCTCTCGGGCCTACGTATATCTTTCGTACTGTGAATATTCATGATTTCATATACACACATACGCCGTCTGTAACATCGTCAGTTTATAGAATTCGTTGCATAGAATTCAATATATAGAGCGCTAATGGCTATGCATCCTTCGATGCAGGCATCGCATTCATCCATATAATCGACGACAACAAACGTGAAAATCGAACGAAAATAAAAGATTGTACGCGTTGATACCGTAATTATAACGATAATGTGTTTAGTTTTCTTTTCACAATTAAATTTTGAGAATTCTTATACTAATGCGAGAATTTGAGAATTCTTATATTAACTTAAACGATAATTAACTTAAACGATAATTATTGAGTAATTATTATATATTTCAAGCACAAATGAATGAAATATTCAACTTAAGCGCGAGATATAATAGATTCTGGATATAATCGATCCGATTTGAAATAGCGCAAATTATGAAATTCAGAATTTGGAGACAAAAATTACTTATATTTTAATTCTTATTTTAGATATAACTTGTGCATTAAGAAAATATTTGACGCACCTTGTTGCAAAAAATATTTGGCATATTTCAAACGTCAAGTTTGAAACGCAACATCAATCCGGATTTGATAAATATTTGATTTCTGTTTTCTTTAATAACGCTCTCTACCCTGTAAATGTTTTTATTTTACTTTTCAATGGAATATAGAATGGAATGGACAATAGATCCTAGATTATATTCCCTTTCGTTAATTATTCGTAATTTTGTGACGTTGTTAGTTTAAATTAACGATCATAATGTTATGTTAATGCACGGCAAAGCGCGCCGATTTTCTTGGAGCAACACGAATTCTAATTCTGGAAAGCTCCTTGACGCGTTCCGCGTGACTCGTAATTTCGTTGTCGGTCTTTCTTTCGTTCGCCGACACCATTTCCACGCCATTATCGCGCCCGTTTTCACGCGGCCGTCCTCTTTCTCCTCGCTTTTCCCAGCGTCCGTGGCCGTCTCCCCGGCTTTTCCGTCTCGTTCCTAGCCATTGGCTGCCACGGTTTTTCCGCGCTTATCTACGCGACACTTATTTGCTGGAGCTATCTGGAAATTTAACGCCTGCGCCCTCGCCAGGGAGATCACCGCCATTCCGACGCACACCCATCCGGTCGTTCGAAACTATCTCTCGCATTTCCCGACCTCTGCACATACATATATATGTGAGCACATTCATGCAACCGGCTTTTTCGATGGAAACTTCTGACCATCTTATCCCTGCATTTTTCATTTGTAGATTTCATCGTTGTACATTTAAGTACGTTAATTACATTATGTTAATCACGTCAGCGTGCAATTAAGTTGCCATAAGAAATAAGTCATGATTTACGAATTTCTGCACGATAATTTGTCTTGGGATATTCTAGATATATAAATTTCTTTCGATAAAAATAATGCATCGTATGAACATGTAGGAAATATAATTACATTTTCTACTTTGAACCGAAATCGAAATAGAAGGCTGTGTATATGTGTATATTCTTTCTAGTTTTATTACGAAATAAAATTGAATGAAATAACATTATCAAATAGAATATCGTTAAATTAACATATAAGTTCCACGTATTTAACATCAAGTGAACTGACAATGTATCATCCATATAATTATGTCGAACGGAAATAAAAATTATTAATTTCTACTATTAAGAAAATAAAAATTCAAGTTGTATTGTATGTACTAATCAATTGTTGTGCATATATTCGTATAAACGCAATTCATAGCGTTAGAAAATTAAACAATATAAACTTATATTATGTTGTTATATAAACAATAACAACTATAGTAATGGGCCAAGTAGATTAGTAATACGAAGAGAAGAATCTCTCGAGGAAGACAAGATCATGTCATTTTATGCAAAATATCGCAGAAATTTTGCGATTTTGTGATCGCTCGTTTCCGCGACGCTTCCGTCATTGTCACATCATCATCCGCGAATAAAAGAGCGAGCCGTAAGTCTAAAATGGAGACGCTGCCTCGGAACGCGTTTTAAAGCTTACAGATTAGCTCGACGAAAATCATTTTGAGCGCGCCGCGCGCACCGAATTATTTTTCCCTTCTCGAATGCTGCTTCTGCTTTTTCTCTCTTGCGTTAACAGGATAGAATATTAGATCAGGAAAGAAAGGATCATGTGTAGAGCGCACTACTAGCAATCATCTTGCGTTGAGGAAGATTGTAAGAGCGCTGCCACTCGTTCCGGAAAATCGCCCGAAGCTGCGCCGGAACACTGAAAGCATAAGAGATCGATTTGTTGAAATTGGTTCAAATTAGATTTGATAATATATACAGACACATACATCTTTTAGATATATGCAATAAATATTACAATATTTAAGAGAGGTTAAGGAGAAAGAATTATAAGCGAAATTAATATTGGTTATCTGAAATATTGAACTGCATTTAAGTCATCTTGTATTATTGTATACGCAATTTTTCAATGTAAGGCTTCATGTTTTCAATATATATTAGAAAGTTTATCTATAGAAAAATAGTCAAAGAATTTTAATTATTTCAATGTATCCAACTTTTTATAAATAAATTTACAATAAATTTATATATAAATTTACAAAAATTTATAGAAATTTCAAATTTTGTACGAAATTATTTTCCTCCACGAAGAATAATAAATTGATTGATAGTTTCAAGTAATCGAGATTATGTATTTACGGAGCTAAAATTGAACCTTATCCTATTTTCTACCCTTTTTAATTATGAGAATGTTCATTCGAAGATGAAATTAAGGCATGTGCGAATAAGAATCTTAATTTCATTAATTGTATATACATTTTGATGTTACAATCACAATTAATTTAACTTTGATATTATAACCACAATTAATTTAACCACATTACATCGATTAAAGCAGATAGATGCAATGTCGCATTCTGATGAAGACTTGACTATGCATTTAAATATCAAGGGCAGCATTCCTAAAATTCATTCATGAAAGAATGTCCTTGATTATCATGTTTTAAATATGGTATTAAATATGATAAAGAATGCTAAAAAAATTCGATGATCACAATTGGATCCACCATTGCGAAGTTCCTGTCGTCGTTTCGACAGCTGGCTTGAAGCAAAAAGACTGCAGAAATAAGGTAAAAAGCTGCGAAACATCCGGCACTCTGACGAGGTGGAAATTCGAGGGGTTGCACGCGGTTAAATTGCAGCCAGCGAGCGTTTGCCGCATTTTATCTCCCAGGAGAGGTAGCAGCAGCTTGAAACTTTAATGTCGGTCGGCCGGAGGTGCCGATGAGATGCCTCAAGTCGATTCACCTCTTAGGATGAGAGCATTTACTCGGAGAATACGTCGCCTGTCGATTCGTTATACGATTGCTTAGAGGTAGTTACGTGGTACGATGCTGGCCATAGACTTCGGTATTAATACAATCGGTATTAATACAATTAATACGATTAATGACGAAAATGGAATTCCTTCCGCGTAATTACGGCCCGCGTATGGTAAACTGTTGCATATTTCGGTGCAACTTCATTTTCCAAAATCAAGAAGATTTTTTAATCTTTTCACGATATAAAGATTTAAGAAAGAAATTGTGATATTTAAAAGAATTATAATTTTTGCCAACATACCATAAGAATGATAATATTTTTTTATAATTTATTAAGATATCTCCAAATAGAAGTCGAAATAGAATATAGTTACATTTAAAAACCTTTAAAAATGATCTAAACATACCGAACAATTTTTTATTAGCAATATCGAAAAGGAAGGAAAGAATCTTTACTTAAGATATACTCGCAATTCTATTTTGGAACTTTTATCTTCCCTTTCATTTTTGGATAGTAATATTGTCATCAATGAAAACTTGAAAACTTCCTGCTCTTGCGATCTTTTCAAGATCGTTGAAAGCGGACGATGCTGATTTCCCAGCGGATGTCGCTCGTCTATAAATCTACACCCAAGGGTTGTTTAGTCAGTTGGTGAGTGCCGCGAGCGTTGCTCTCGTGTATTTTTGATTCGGCAGCTTCCGGTAGGAGAGAGGACAACCTGTCGAGTGAAAGTTTCGCGTCGCTGAACTTAAACGCGCGCCATGCTCACGATCGGGGAATGAGAAGCAACGGTCGTTTATTCTGTTCACGGGTCGTTTCCCGCGACGCGACCGCCATTTTTACGGCGCAGGAACACCTCGGCAATTACGCCGTACCATGGCGTTTATTTCAGGGCCGTGTTGCGGTCTTTAAAATCGCTTGTGTGCAATTTTTTAATCCAAGCGTTGTTCACATGAAATTTTCTTTAAGCGAGAATTAATTATTTCTATTTTAATAGAATGTTGGCTCACATGCTAAAGATTTCTTATGAATGAATCTTTTTATACAGAACGCATTGTTTTTATAAATACTAGGAGCAAAGAAGGAATGATCACACGAAAAGCGGATTTATAACGTTGGGAATTTTTGAGTAAGATAATGAAAAGTTCGAAGCAGAAGGAGATTAAACGCGAAAGCATACGAAAATCTTGGAAAGCGCATATTCTGTCGGAAATTCTAAGCAATGGTCTTGGTTGCTTAAATATCCCTCCAGATCTTTTCGAGTGATCAGCACGGTTTTCTCAAGCGACAGGAATTGTTTGAGGAATTGTTCAAGGAAAAGTGAGTTCTGCAGTAAATCTGCAGTTTGCGAAGTTATCTAAGCATGAATTTTGTAGATTATGGATTTACCATATTCCTGAATAAAAAATCTACAATTCGTTCGATGAAACTCAAAGATTAAAAAGATCCGATTCGCCGTTCGATTCGAGTTCACGGAAGAAGATTTTTACCCCTTCGGGCACTCTCATCCCCTCTTCTATACCATTCCATTCCGATTTTTTTATACCGTTTTACCACGTTTTCTCGCAATTTCTCGCTTACTCCCGCATTGCCAGTCGTTTGCCTCTTTAATTTTTTTTTCCGTTGGTGGGCTCGCTCTTCTTTTTTCCTTCTCCCGCGATTTCTCGTGCCTCTCCCCCTCCTTTCTCTTTCTCTCTTTTTTCTCGCTTCCTTTTTCCTTATTTAACCTCAATGAGATAAACTGGAGCTTTGCGAAGAGGCCGCCGCGCGAAATATCATTGGCCCCGCGTAAGTACGGTATTATGAGGACAGGAATAAAAAGAAAATGGGAAATTCCCCGAGACTATCAGAGATCCTCTTGTTGGTGAATGATCTTCTTTTTATCTAATTGCCACGGTAAATAGGCTGTCGCGGAATATTGCACGTATAGCCAATTGAAGTCCTATTTGACGATGTTAACCAGGAACGATTGATAAATCGATGTATCGACTCATGAATCAAGCTGTCGCGATTAGAAATCACGATATCTCCTTATCGCGTTATCTCTGTCACGCGATGGAAACGCAGATATCTCCAGACTCCTACTGTTTCGCGATCTTCACGAATAGTTTGCACCACGTAGGGCACCGCGCGGCAAGGGGTTACGCGAGCGCGCGTGTCGCGACCTCCGAAATATCAGAGCGCCGAGCGCTATGACCGTAAAGTAACGTTAAGTAGGCTCCATTGATTTTAGGCGTCTATCGGCAAATTCCAACTGCGCGTAGCGGCAACAGTAAATTCAATCTAGCTCTATTTGCCGCTCGACTGTTTCATTAGATAACGATTACCGTCGGCAAACGCGCGTTTGTAGGTAAAGCAAACGATACTCGAGCGTTATATCTGGACCCCTCCTCCTTCCCCCGGTTTACGTAGCACAATTATTATGCGGACCGCGTGCGATGCGCGCGGCCCATTACGCATCACACGCGTATCGCACAATTAATTTATGTGGATACGCGTCGTAATCGCACGCGCATGCCGTTACAGAATATCGCCCCGGCCGACTCCTATTTGCCTCCCTGTCGCCCCTCCCCATATGAAAGAGCTCATCTATAATTTAATTAATTAATGCGAACACTCGTGCATCGAACTGTCGCGTGAACTGCGTGCAACGCAGTGGCCAAGCGTAGTCTTGCGTAGGATTCTGGAATTAATGATCATTATCTCGCGATGTTCCGTGAATACAATCAGAGATTCGAGATTTCGAAGGATTATGTAGAAGTCAATAAATAATTATATTGGACATAGAAAAGGAATTATTTATATATTCGTAAGAGTTATTCCAAGTTACTTGTTTCATCGCGAGTTGTATTTCTTTCATTGATTGTTTAGTCAATAATCTCTAGAAATGTAAATTGTTAATTTCAAGATATGTTGAAGACTAAGAAAACTTTTTTAAAGTTTTGATAGTAACCTTTCGAAATAACCTTTATATGGAAATATTTGCTCCATAAAAATGTCTTTGCAAAAATTAAATATATAAATATATTTTTTTCTTTTCTTTCCATCAAGCTCTAAGAAAACGATATCGCAATTGTACGTATATGTAGTTATTACAAAGAAGGATTACATGCGCATCTCATATTGATACAATACGTGAGGTGCGTACTTGTATCAATCATCGTTATGAAAAGTGTAATTCTATGATAATGAAAAACTCGTGCAATAGATGCGTGCTTCTGAATTCAATGTTGATTTTGTTGAAATTGTTGTTATCACTTTGTAATTATTCTTATTAAAATTATTACTTAAAAAAAGAAATGATACAAAAAAGATTACCTCAAAGTTTAAGTTCATAATCAGTTCATTTCTAATCTAATTAGTATATATATTGTCCTACAATCGATCAATCGAGTCATTATATCCGTTAATGAGCAATGAAAAGACACAAAGATGGATAGAATAGAGAGTTAATGTTTACATTAACATGATCGAACGTAATGTTCGATATTTATCTTAAACGTTTCGAAAATGAATGATATAAAAACAAATAGAAATAATCATGTAATCATCTTTTCGTAAATTATTAATTACATTTAACTGTAGTATTATTATTGTAGAATATTTCAATCCGGGAATTGTTAAATATGATGGGTCTTCGACGCCTCAGATTGATGGAACAATAAGTAAAGAAACTCTTTATTCTTCTTCACAAAGATGTAACATCTCTCAATAGGCTAGCTGATTCCACAAGCTTCGCCGTTCAGGATTCTACAATTATTCGTCTTTCATTCTGCTCTCACACACTCTTATACTCTCATTGTTACTATTCTTGCACTCTCGCACTGTTGTTGTCCTTTATATACCCAGAAGTCGCGCTTTCAGAATTATTGACTAATCGCTATATATTGTCATTCGATCTGGACGAATCACATCGTTCCGCGAGCTTTCAAGAGTCAACGGTCTTTCGCAGTGTTTTGTCTGGACGCGACGACTTCGCCGATTACAAGCCTTTGATACCACCATTGATAATCCTTTTCTTCTATATTACATTATATTGTAGTATTAATTTTCTAATAATTTTATTTATCATACAAAACTGAAAGGCATTTGCGTAGAATGTTAGAAACTATTATATCTGCTAGTAAATGTTTACTCTTGACTAAAATATAGAATTAATTTTTTTAAAATTTAATTTTTATGTGAATTTAATTTTAATAATTTTATGAAAATATTTATCACTATGTAATATATTATTATCATTGAATTTTTGATCATTGATTTTCACAACATTAAATGAAATATGTTTTGATAAAATTATTAAGTATCTAATATTATAAATATAAAAAATGATTTTCGCTGAAAAAATTCCAGGAAAGGTAATCTTTTTTGTATCATTCCTTTTTTTAAGTAATAATTTTAACAAGAATAATTGCAAAGTGATAACAACAATTTCAACGTTGAAGCACGCATCTGTTGCGCGATTTTTTCGAGATAAATGTCTGATCGAAAGAATCGGTTCGGGCAAGCCAAATAAAAAAGCCTGGTTAACCCAAATAAAGAAGGTCGGTTGCATCGAGGGAGGATAAGTAAGGGTAGTCGGTCGTCGTCGCGGTCAGTCGGTCGATTTCTGCGCCACTGAATCCTTCTCTACGCTTCCAACGATCTTTCCAACGTCCCTTGCGAACTCTTCCATCTTCTCACGACTGTATCGTACATTCGAATGTTATTTCACTTTCCCATTAATTTCTATATTGTCTTACTATCATTTCTAAATAATTCTTAACAATAATAAAATGAAAGGATAAGATACTTAACGATAGGAGAGAAACATAAATTATTTAATGGAATGGTAGTGGAATATAACAGAATACAAACATATTTTTCTTTGCATTTTGCAAGGCAATCAATACAAACATTAATATTATATATTAATATATATATATATATATATATATATATATATATATATATATATTACATTTCAATCATAGTTGACTTTATTTGCATATTGTTGCATATTATATTATGTATTATAATTCAAATTGATACATATTGATTTCGATACTTCATCATTATTGCAGAACAATGATATCCGTATTAATCCGTTTTCATTTTTCGCATTTCTATATTATGTTTTATGTTTTATATTATCTTTTATGTTTTCAAGTATGAATCGTGCGTGAGAGCGCATTAGATGAGACGAGGAAACAAACGTGAGAAGAAATCCGAAGGACTTGTTCGGCAAAGGGATTTATATGGGGTGAGATGGCTGGAGAGGGATGCCGAAAAACGTGGTTACAAGAAGAAAGTGATCGTTCGGAAAAAGAAAGAAAAAGAAAAAAAAAGAAAGGATTCCGAACAAAGTTTTTCCTCGATCCTGGGGCAAATATTTGCTCGATATAATCCAAGTTATATCCGCCAGAAAATGATATCCTGTCGGAGAAATGATCATTCCGTTGTGTTTTACAACGTAGTTAAGATAAGCAATCTCCGAGAGAGAAGTCCGTTTACTTTCCCATCGCTCGTGGAAATGCGCCAGTTGCGACGCGAAAGCGCGCTTTTCGTCTTCTTCATTAGCTTTGTTACGTAAAGCACGATGAGAGGTCCTCTCTTTTTATCTTGATCTTTCGATCTTCATCCATAAGCAAGAATTTTATGTGAAAAGACAGAAGACACGGCCACGTTTCGCTAAATCCATTATTTTTCGATATTAATGGATAACACTCGCTCCATCACCGAGTCATCAATCAATAATAGAATAGCGACAAGGTCAAAGTCACTTTAGATAGAATAAAAGATAATAGAATTCAGTTCTTTCTTTTTTTGTGTTGCTAAGTGCCAAGAAGAACTCAATGTTTTCATAATAAAGCGCATAATGGTGAAACGTAAGATTGAAAATTAATCGACCGGAACGATCGACTTGAAATACATTACATGTTACCATCCGCAACATGGTTAAGGCGTAACTGATACCAATTAAATCGTGAATGATCGCATTGGCGTTGCTAGTACGAGATACGTACATCTTACATGCACAGGTAGAATCAGTTACATTGTGCTTGTAATGCAAGAATATACGACGAGTCTCCAAACATCTTCACAGGAGTGCAATCCGTTGCCATTGATATGCCAACTAGCACGATAATATTTCACCGTAAAACATTAATCTCTTTGGCTAATTGTATTCTCTTTCGAATTGAAGTTCGAGTCTTTCTTGGATCAAACTTTGAGCCAATCGAGCAAATGATTTTCCAATACACCTGGAAAGATATCTATTTATTTAATTAATTATAAACTAGAAACATTTGCTGGATTTGCAGTGGATTTCTGTGTTACTGTAAATATAGATTCTCGTAATTAAACCATACGATACGTGTTTGACTCGCTCTTTTTCTGTGTCGAAGATGAACTTTCTAGGTGACTATTTGAACTCAGTTACTCATGAATTGTGACGAAACGCGCATCCGTTTTTGTCGCGCGACGTTATTCTCCTCCGACAATCCAAATGCACGTATATATACGAATGATTTCACAGATGTTTCCCGATTAGGTTTTTGCCGTGCATGAAGTAACATTCTCATTGCAATTGTTTTGTTCAGGACAATTTCATTTCCTGTTTCTTATCAACTGAGTGTACCGGCATGCAGCACAATGTCTTTATCGGAATAACTATTTCGAGAAACGGCTCGATGCATCAGCATTCACGTTTCGTAATTCCTAAAATTATGATTGTAGTTCTCGCTGTGGTAGAAAATACGTAAAGATATTTCAGGAAGCAATTTTAAGATATTTCACATTCTTGTGTACATATTATTAATCGTAGATATTTACGATTCTGCATTTGTGGCAGAACCTAGTGGCTCTCTTATTCCTGCACATATGATGCATGCGCAAATGTATCGTTTTTATATTTTATGTAGTTTAAGAACTTGCAATTCGTTGTGATTTATATTTATGGCAAGGCGGACTGAAAGGAGTCGATGAAAAGGAAAAGTAAAATATGTTTGAAGTATGTAAAATATTTTTCTTCGTAGTTCTCGTGTGTGTTCCATGAGAAACATTTCCTCTTCTGCAACGAAAAACGCTTCACGTTTCGCAAGACTAGAATATGTCATCTTTGCAGTTCACAGCATGTCGGGTTTTACTTGAGTATCGAAAATTTTGTTATCTACGAAAGTAGCGTATACATATAATTTTCATCTTCGATATAGGCAAATAACTTATCTTTCATACGCAAACCGTTATATTTAAAGAATTGTTACATCCAACGTAATTAAAATTATTTATCTAAGTACAAATTAATTTCACCATAAAACATGCTTTTAAGATGCTTTTTATTATTTTTACACATAATACTCATACAAGTCTTCAATAATAATTAATATTCTTAGATCATATATAATTATATTAAATTGATTATATCTGTGCATTTTTATGCAAATAATATTATAAAATGAATTATACAAGGCATATAAAAGTATTTATTTATTACGCAATTTTCCTTAAGCATGTTCGGATGATAAAAATTTTTTGAGATATTTTCATAACACAAATTATTTTAGCTAATATATTTAGAAACGTTATTACTGTTATTATCATTCGACATAATATTCGATTCTTCTCATATTCAATTCATAACTCTCGGACATTATGCAATGTGCGGATGCGAAGAACCCCATTAAAGTCGATTAAAACGCAATGTGAAGGGCGACTAGAAGGAAGAAATTACGGGTTCGTCGTTAATCAGCATTAGGAAGTACCTTGGGGCGCTACTCTATTTCTTTGAACTTTCCCGGTGCGAAGGAAGGGTTACTCAATTATTTGCGAGGAGACGTGCATAGAAAATATGCAAGAAATTTCCTCTCCGTCTTTCTCTTCCTACCGATCCGGATGATCGAGAAATGAAGCTTGTTCCGGTCTGAGCCACCGGGGAATCTACTCCATTTCCAGCAGCAATTATTTATGGAAAGCAGAGCGGCAGGATTTAAACATCCCTGGTGTGTACCTCGGCCATTATCATTTAAACTCGAGTCTGAGAAGGTCGGGGTTGGCTTAGGTCAAACAGTCTCGCTCTTCGATAGGTAATTTATAAGAGGCAGACACAAGCACGAGAGATGGACGGCAGGAAGGAGAAATTTAAGAGGAGCGTTTTAGTCTGAAAGAGAAGAAGGATAGTGGACGGATGCGATTGCGGAGAGTATTCCTTGTGCGGAATCATCATTGCATTACGAGAGTTACCTTCGTAATGTATCCTTTTGACATGTAATGTATCCTTTTGACTCGAAAGGAAAAAGCATAATTAAATCTCGTCGACAAATGACTCGGGAACAATTTTATTTATTGAGATAATGATTTCGGAATTATGCTTGTGCTGTTTTGATCGACTGATGAGACATAGCAGTATAATCAGTGTATATCGATAGTTTCGGAATGAGACTCGAGAATCAATTGCAGCCAGAACAAAAGATTGTCGCGTCAGAATGACAAATATAATTCTCGGAAGAGATCGATTAAGAATAAGAGACGCGAATCCTCGCGGATATCAGTGCGCATGATGTATCAGTACACGAGCTAGCGTTTTGCTGTTTTCGCTGTGGTACAATTGGGGCGGAATGTTGCAAGAGAGGAGTTGGATGCCCAATGCAGTTGGGGTTTTCGCTCGGGAATGGCATCGGCAACAAGGAGGACAGATTGCTGGCAGGATAGAGGAATATAGGGGAGTGTGTACTCAAACGGAATTCGATTCCTTGATCTAAGAGGCAGCAAAGCAGACAGAGAGAGAAAGGGAAAGAGAAGAAGAAAGAGAGGAAACGAGAAACAAGGACAGACATAACCGGAATGTGTAGGCGAAATTTTCTGTCGCGCCAATGGTGCAGAGTTAAATTTGCTATTCGACGTATGTACGATCCCCGTGATTGTGGACAGAGTGCATCTTGTCAATTTTCCCGAGACATACTCCTCGATCACGTTCTCCTTGCTCTTATTCGTATTGGATGGGCGACACATTCGTAGACGGAAGCTAGATTCTTGATTATTCTAATATATTTTGGGACATGAAGAGACGTTAGAGTTTCGATTTCTGTGCGATTGAAGGATACTTGGATTTTATGTAATAACAATTATATCTTTATACTACCTGATGAATTGCTCAACATTTTTTCTTCACATTTGCATTGTATACAGCGATAATTGACAGTCAAAGTTTCAACGATTTTACTATTATCCTAATTTGAACGCTAATAATTCATTCAAAGTGATACTAAAAAAGTTAAAATCGAAACGAGAAAGAGAGAGAGAGAGAGAAGGGGAAAGATATAAACTTTTCAAAGCGCACAGGACAATTTTAATTGGCGAGAGAAAAAAGAACTCACTCGAACGCATCGATCCCAACAGACAAGCTCCAACCGCGAGATTTAATTGAAATTCGAAGTAGAGGCCATCCGAAAATTCGTTTCCGAACACGCGAGCAAAGCCGGTAATTTAATTAATATTCTCGGGTGACTTGCAGTTTCCGGTAGAAAAGAAGGATTAAAAAATTGCGTAAAAGCCGGTTAAAGCGATAAGCTTGTCATTTTCATTAATTAAACGATTATCTTTCGGAAAGTTATTTAAACTTTTTCAAATTCGATTTAAAAATATATTTGATATTTGAAAAAATATTAAAATACTAATTCAAAAAATATCTATGATGTTTGAAATCGATTTAGAAGACATTGGATTAAACATAAGTACCATTTTCAAATTACTTAAGTAGCTCAGAAATCTGAATCATTCCAAGAAGACAAAATTAAAAGATTTTCGAAAAGATACGGAAAATTTGAAGTTGGTTATTTTACACATGCTTGCATTATTAATCCAACTATAAAGGCCAAATAAATTTATGTTCCTAATAGCTATAATTCTTATAGTTTGCTCTCTCCAAAAATTTGGGCACTCTCTGTCATCGCGTCATCGTGTTTGGCAATGATATAAACAGGTCGATACTGTTTGGCACACACAAGGGTTCATCGACTAACGGGCTCGATATGGAGATAAGCTCTGTTGTTCTAATCGGCTGAAAACCCGTCGCCGCAATGTCCGAGAACCGCTAGAGCAATTGAATTAATTTCGATAACAAGAAACCGCTGAGAGCCGCTAATGGTAATTGCTTGGTGAAGAACAACTCGCCAGCGCGTTGACAAATGATGAATGTCGAAATTAAATTTCGACATCTCTGACGATCATGACCAGCTTGAATTAGATTAGACCTCGATTAGAAAAGCTTTTTTAATTTTGAATGAAATTGTCGAGTCGTAAAAATATCTAGAAACATCTTCTTCGATCATTACGAGCCCATCTTTCTTTAGCAAGAATTTTATTCAATGGCGCTTTCAATTGCGTTTCGATATCTTGATAATCAAGACTTAAACATGAAAATTCTACTAAAGTAAAATGGATGCTATCGATAAAAGACTGAACATTAAGTAAAAAATGATAATACAAGATTTGTCTGAAATAGAATTATCGCATTGTCGACTAAAATTTAAGCATATGTAGAAGAGTGTTAAAAAAAAAGAAAATTTAAAAGTTAATTATAATAATATCAGATAGTTTGTACATAATTAAATTGAAGAAGTTGATTTAACTTATAACAAAGACTTTTAGTGACAGACTATGCTTCGTACTCTCCTTTTCCGCACAATCGTTTTCAACTCCGAGGAAAATCTTCGACCAGAGAATTCCAATTAAAATAATGAACTTCGAACGAACTTGAAGATTAGCTGGTACCGTAGTCAAAGATTCCGGAAGCTATTCTCATTCTTGTTTTAGAGGCGATTAGAGGATTGAGAGGATTCTTCGATCAGGAAGTCATAAAAAGTAGATTACAATTAAAGACTAATTAACATCTTTAGACAATTCCTCTTGAAAATTCCAATTACATACGCGTTGTAAAATTTTAATGATGCTTTCATTGCGAATACATACCATTAAAATATATTTCTTTAAAGACTGAAAGATTTATTATTTACAATGAATAATATAATGTCATTTGCATTCAAGCACGAATATACTTGTTTATCTTTTCATTACTTTCTTACATTATCAAGATTACTTCTGTTTTTATAAGACCATTAGGGCGATTATAATATTGATACTATTGCTTTTCGCGATAAATCATTATGATAATAATTGCTTCAAATAAAAGCGATTTGTATTTTCTATATTTTTAATATTATATTTTTTCCTGTTAAACGACATTCAAATCGAGAAAACAGATTTTGCGACATCTCGTTCCGATCAATACCATTTTAAGACCGCTAAGACTGCTATCTTAATCCGTAAACACTTGCTTACGACGCTCAGATATCCCCAGATTACTTAAAGTGCAAAAACTTATCTCGGCCATATGCTATTATTGCGATACTCATTGGAAAGAGAACCAAGTTTCAAGAGTTCAGTGATTTCCGCGAGTTTAGATATTCAAATAGAAAGTGCAAGCTGATTGTGGAGATATTTCTACCGTTAACTTACTGTAGCTTGAATCGTAGCTTGAATTTATTTCGTATAAATTCTTTAAATTTTCCACAAACTGAATGCAATTGTTCAAAAAGCTAGTGCAACCATTTACGAAAATATATATTAAGATAATGATATATTGTTCACAAGATATATTGTTACTATTAACAGAACAAAAGATAAAATCGTTTCCGAAGTCATGTTTATTAATATCTATAATATTCGGAAATTCGATTGAGAAATTAATTCTTTTTGTGCACAGAAAAATATTCGTAAATGAGAATATATTATTATAATCAATAATAAAGGATCGGTAATAATGAATAAATAATGGATATCTGATGTTCTTTTTAGTTTATTCAATAATTATTAAAACAATTGCAGGTTCATGTGTTAAAAATGGATAAAATCATTTGCATAAATATTTAACAAAACATGATTATAAATAATACGTATATGGCATATATGTATATAACGATATATTCTATATCATATAGTATACATTACATTTACTTAAACGTATTTATCTCGAATTGCATTGCCATTAATTTGATTTTAGTTAGAGCAGGAATTTTCATATATTAAGTTTCTTCAAGTTACTACTCCCGATTCTTGGCAACTTTTCTATTCGTCCGCATTTTATCTCTGTTGATGAACCTCGATCGGAAAACCTTGTAATCACAATTACGAGTAAGAGTTCCGCTTACATACGATTCTCAAGAGCAAGCATCTTTTCAGGATGCACTAGCTACTCTGGTTAAGGGCAGTTAAGGAAACGACACGAAATCATCGTGAATTGCCGTCTCATCGAAGATCGGATGCTTTGCGATGCTGCCGTTGGTTTCCGTAAAATGACTTTTCGGAAAGCCGTCCCACGTATTCTTGGGGGACATCCATTGATGACGGGCGTAGAGAAAGGGATGAAGAGACCGGTAAAGAGAGAAAGCTGTACGTGAAGAGGCGAGTCGAAATGTCCCTGGCGAAGCTCTGATGGAAATTACAGAGTCAGCCTCGTTTCCCCGATTATCTGCTGCTCTTCCCTTCCGTCGCGCTTACTTCCGCGTTGCGGCGCATAAAAATAAAGCCACGCTTCAGGAACAACGGCGAAACGCTCCCTGTGGTATTCTTTCGAGGAACCAGGAGTAGCTCGGGATACGAAAAAAGTAAGGGGCATAACAATAAAATGCCAATAGAATATCACGCGCCAATACATATTGCATGGATCGGAACCGCCGATCCTCTCTCCGATCCGTTCGAGAGGAAGAGGGAGAGCAGGAATTCTTAACTGCTAACACATAAAGTCGATTTCTCACATTCCGCGCAGGAATTGCCTTCTTTAACGTTCTTGAGAACCGTCTTCTAAACGCACTTCCGAAAATATATTCGCCACACTGGATAGATTTGTTTAATTCATTAAGACATGAATTTCGGAACATGTTTCCGTTTCTTAGAAATTTTACAGATATATCGATGATCGATGATATATCGATAACCGAGAAACGCATTTCTGAAATATTGTCATAATCAGTGAAGATTATGACAATAATCATTATTAAAAAATATTTTAACTATGTAAAGAATCAAATGCGCTTTCACGAAGCGCAAGTAATTAAATTTTAAACACTTTAGAAGAAATCTCAAATATATTCAATATAAAATTATTATTAATATCAAACAAATTGTTGTAAAACTTGGAATTACAAGGAGCTGCGTTTAAGATTTTATTCTTTTACTTTATATATAATTATTATAATGCGAATTTTGAAAAAAAAGTTTTCTTCGTACACAAAAACTCGTATACAATGTACGCGGTATTCATATATAATATCGTACGCGAGGAAGGCTTAGGACGGTCATGAGATGTTCAATTTTTATGTAAATTTATATATGCATAGCATTTTGCATATGATGGAAGGTTGTAGGCAAGATTTACTTCCCTTGGAAGTTCGCATTTCTTAATCATATGCAAATTATATAAATTCGGAACATGAATTTTTGTAAAAGTTGAATATGTATTTTGCCATAAGACCATTTGTGGGAAAACTATTGTGTAAAAAATTACAGATTATTTTCTATGCATCATACGCATACCACATTATACAAATTCGGCTTACATCGTCCTTTTCCTCGATATCTCGTGCAATGTAATATTTCAGAAGCAACGGAGGATACAACGGATAGGCTTTAAAGTAACGCACGGACGAGATAGTTCCATTGTCTAGGAATGTTTCTGTTCCATCGGAAATTCAACGACGTTCGAGCGGGCCAAAAAATGGATAGGAAAGCATGATGAGATATTCGCGATATATACAACCGATATTTCTGCCGCGCTAGAGTGAATTGCTTCTACTACATCCGTCCCCGGATTCTCGGCGTCGCCGGTACAAGTCCGGAGGTCCGTTATAGCCCACCCTCGAACTACCTTCGAAGAAATACTGAGACAAACCAGCACGACTCACAGACCCAGCGATAAATGAGACTTTCTCGTTGCTTCCTGACTCGCTGGCTGCCTTCTCTAAATTCAGTCCCTCTCACGATTCGACAAAATGAACAAGATGATATCAAAAACATATGGCATCTGATCAAGATATCAACTTCAACCGTTTTAGTATGGATAATGCAAAAGCATGTGAAAGTTTGAAGTATATATATATATATATATATACAAATGTCAGAAGCAGAAAATAAGAAATATACTTGAATTAAATAACAAAAATATTTATTTAACTTTAAAAAAGTTTAATAACTTTAAAAAGTTATCGATTCTACACAAATATGTATCGCGATATTGGTACTTGATATTAATACGTTTAAGCAATCTGAAAATATCGTTAACTAATATTTTTAAACAATTAGAGATTAAGGGAGCAATTGGAAAAAGATCCTCTACTTTCCATTCTTATCGGAAAGTGATTAAACCGCGATTAATTCCTTTGCAATGGCGGCAGAAGTGATAGGTTTTGCAAGTTAGCGCGATACCGAAGCTCTATCAAGCTGACACGAAACGCCGGGAGAAATTCAGAGCTCGTCCTTTCCCCTCCTCCCCATCTAAATGTCAGTTTTCGCCTAGAAAGTTACACCATTGAGGCATTCGAAATCGATACCCGAGTCTGTCTCTGTCCTCCCGCTTCCCACTTCTTCTTCGCCTATTTTTCTCTCACGACGAGCAGATACACGATCCTACTTGGTTGTTGCTTCTAGCAGGAAGCAAGGTGTCTTTCGACTCACCCTCCCTTGCTACCACCGCTATCACCCATCTCTGACTTTCCAACCCTTCTTCCTCGCGACTCCGCGAGCGGCTCTCTTGAATTATGTATGGGCGACGGTAAAAGTTCGACTGCCTCTCGTTGCCGTTAGCCGTAAGGATAGCTAGGATTTCAGGAAGGCCGACCGGAGGATCGGCGGTTTCCGAGGATCCGGTAGGATCTAGGCAGCGTCGAGGATCGAACGAGCGCGCATTCGCTGAAGAATTGCCGGTAATCTTCCGGTATTCGCCGCGTCTTACCTACGTTCGCCGAATTTATTCTGCCGCACGCGGCGGCGCGATCGCCGAACCGATATCCGTATTATTAATTCACCATGGCGGCTGCATTACCTTCAAGCAGGATATTTCTATTTAATATGCCAAGTATCATGATTTATCGAATTAACAGTTTATCAAGATGCACATATCGCTCTCGACACACACGAATCTTATTAATATTTCGACATGTTATATATTTATATTATGGTTATTATATCGATGGGATATAGAGAGAAAGATTAGAAATGTATCTAAATTTTAATCACATCATGTAATAATTAATTTCTCTTGGCCTGGAAAGAAATTATTCTCGATTACTTAGTGAGCCATTAAACATTAATATGTGCGTATATATCTCTCTTCGTATTCTTGAGAACGAAAATTTAATGTCAGTTCATTTTCTGAAATTTGTTTTAGCTATATCATTGTAAAATACGTTAGCCAAAATATCCGTGCATCTGAAAGATTTTTCGCCATATCAAGCTATGAATGCTACGATAACGAATGTCTACATTTCAAATCTATTTACATGTACTCATTTCTTTATAAATATCAATTTAATACTATCTATGAAGAACTGAAAATATCTTTAATTCATCGGCGGCTATCATATTTCTGTCGTTTCTCAATGTCCGTTTTTAGGGATGAATATTGTTCGCGAGCGATGACTCGCCCGGCGGAGAAAACAAAAACAGAAGAAAAATATCGACGAAGGATGGAGCAAAGCGTACCGAAAAGCGAAGCGGAAGAATTGTGCCTGTGGGTACATAATGAGAGCGCGCGAATAGAACAAAGGCAGAGAAGAATCATTCGAAGCCAAAAAGAAGGGGCGAAACTCTCGCCGGCGGGGACTGGACGAATTCTAAAAATTATTCATCACCGCCCACAGCATCTGCTGTAGCTTTTAACCAAAAAGCGGTCGATACGGCTGGCAATATCCACGCGATTCTCTTCTTCTCTCTCCCTCTTGTTCCCTTCGTCATGTTCTCTCTTCACACGTTTCGGGCGACGAGTCCGCGCTTTCCTTTCCTTCTTTTTTTTTGTTTTTTCCTCATAAACGAAAATTCGAGAAAATAGCGAAAGTTGTGAGCGGAAGCAATTCCAAAATAACCGATATTTAGCTCCGCTCGCTCTGAGGAATTTTTTTCTCAAGTGAGCAATACTTTTCTCAAGTGAGCGATGCATTTTTCTTTTTTCATGACAGGTGAAAAAGAACGACTTGCCGCGTGCGGACGACTTTGACTGTCATTCAGCGTTCATGAATCGGACAATATGAATTGACATCGTCCGAACATTCGCAAGCGGAAACCGCGATTTGTCAAGACCGCTCGATCGGAATGACGTTCGGTTGTTAGGCGCGCTGTGTGTTGCCTCGACACTGCGCCTGATTTCGCATCCATAATTACGGGACTCAATTTGAAGCCACTGTCGATTATAATTTGCGAGCCCTTTTGCTTGATTGACGAATTCGTTGATCGACCATGTTATGGTCCTACAATTGATGTCAGTTTTCATTGCACTCTGGTGTTATTAACGGCTGATTGCTATAAATATTCAAAATTACTTTAATAGGTACTTTAAGGATAAGATAAATGTTTCTTTCTTGCTAATATATTATTATCGATGTCTGGTTAGAATAACTGCCGATTTGTAAAAATAAATGGACAGGAACATGAAAATAATAAGTGTGAGATTAAAATTAATAATTACAAAGAAAAATATTAGGTACTTGGATAAAGCTTGTTAATGAAGCTTTGATGAGTCTCTTATTCGAATAAAAGATATTTATTATAAATTTAACGCATAACAGAAAACATTTTATGACGCGCTTCACATCGATAGTCTCATCTTGTCACGCACGTATTTTTGGAGTTGGTATTGAACTTTCGACCTGCTTTCCAGAATTGTTCTTACCGACGATTTGTATTCATGAATATTTAATGATGCATCAACTGCGTTTGACAATGTATTGTAAAAGCAGGTATTTATATCGTAGAAATGAGGAAAGAAAGAGAGAGAGAGAGAGAGAGAGAGAGAGAGAGAGAGAGAGAGAGAGAGAGAGGAATAAAGGAAAATAGAAAGCAAACGCTGAATAGAAAGCAATACGAAGTTGACGCCATGACTTTTCTTACTGCTTTCCTTGTTTTTACGTTACGTTTTTGCAAAATGTTGACGACAGTTATAATTTCGATGGCAGCGAATTTCCGAAAACAAGGATACCTCTAGGGGATTGGAATGTATATGCGTATTCCCGAAAGATAACTATTATTTGTTAATATGTGATTTATTATCAAGATAACTCGCGCATGCATTTATAAATCATATAATTATACATATATATATATATATATATATATATATATATATATAATGAAAATATAAAACAAACTATACAACTAAATAAAAAGGAAGATAATGAATCATGAATAGCAAAGATAGATAACATAAGAGAAAATGATTTTTCAATCCATGATTTTTCAATCTTCTTTAAAATGAACATCAAAATAAAATGCTGATGGAGATTCAGTAAGATTACACACATTATGTTTAATGTAACAAAAGTGCTTTTCATTCGTTACATTTTGTACGACGATAAATGTAATGACGCACTTCATAAGACAAAATATTATTATATTTTTAGACAACGAATTCCACCAAATGCTTTTGTTAGCCGCGAGATAAGATTGCCATCGCTAATTCACGTTAAGAAAGAATGATGGCGATAGGCAGATCGAAGAGATGCCGCAGAGAAATAAGAAAGAAGTTCTTTCCCTTCATCGAGTGCCTTCGAGAAAGAACACAATACCTTCCTAGCTGGAATACAGACTCCCCTATCAGAGGCGGTATCTCAAATTAAATATCCCGAAGATTTAATCTAAAGGAGCATCGTGGACCTTAAGGATCTTCTAAGGAAAAAGGCCTTTCCTTCCTCTCAACCAAGTTTCCCGATATCTCCTTTTTTTCTCACCACTAAGGAGGCAGGCCAATAATAAATTTCTCGGTTAGGCTAAAGGGTGGGTTAGAGGTCGGGCTAAATCCTCAATATCGCGGATAGATAACATAATTCCGGGGGGTTATAATTTGGCTCCATTATCCGGAGTACGTGTATGGCATAACTAACTAAGAGTCTGGCGCGCGATCGGAAGGGATAAAGGGACAAGATGGAGTCCAAAACGAATTTAGTCATCTCAAGAATTCTGACCGCGTTCTTTGGCAGCTATATCTGTCCTCGCTTGCCCCCAAAGCAATCGATATTCTTTTCGATGCCCGGAGCATTTAAATTTATCGAGCAAAAAGAACTGCACGAGAATCTTCCAATATTCTTCGATAAATTGGTGTTAATATATTGATATCGATCGATATGTAACACATTAATGCTAGATAATTGCTACGAAATTGTAATCTATTTGATATCTTTCTATTAACTTAACAATTTACAGAGAAAATGTATAATAGCGATGCATGCGTAAGAATGGTTTCAATAAGCATGCCATTGGGAAAAGAAGTTTCTTGTGTGTTGCATGATTAATATCTTTGCATCTGCGGGATTAATATCAGCAAAATTGTATAAAGTTCATCAACGTTCATCGAAAAGATGTTCTATATATAGATAGCAATTAGACAAATTGCTTAGAATACTTATGGAAACGTAAATAATTTAAATGTAATTAAATTGAAATTTGTATAATAATTATTTACATTATGCGATATGCTATTATTAATAATATATTATAACATAAATTGTATTAAAAAATTTGTGACATTACAGCTATCTATCTGTATGGAGGAAACTGCTAAAAAGCTTTTGCTTTCTATCGTCTTCTGACTTTGTCACTCGCATTTGTTATTTGTTAAGGCTGCTTGTTAATGAAGTTACCTTATGTTGTTCATTCGGATAATTAAGAAGATAGAAAGTTGCATTAATATAACAATTGGAAATACATCGGAAAGTTTTGCTACGAACTAATGCCGAGTATTTTCGATCGGCCGATGTTATTTGGCTGAAAGTTGTTTAATAAAAAAGTTCAGACAGTGCATTGCCATTCGTTTGCATCGTCCTCTCATAAATTCGCGGCCTCGCGGCTTGTGCAAATTAAAATCGCGTTAGCCGAAGGAGCAGCGGCGCAATTTCGCGAAACGAGTTGGAACTACTGTCAATAAAATTCCAAGCAACGATCGCATCAAACATGGTGATATCGCCGCGTTTACAAATGAATATTTCATCCTCTGTTATTTATCCTGTCATTTTTTTATGAATTAAATCCGATATAGTGTTTGTTAAAATTTATGTTTCTCTATTTCGCTTCTTTCGTTATACAATTGTTTGCTCAACAAATATGATGAACTCGTAATGAAAGTAAAGTAAAGTTTATCCGTTTAAACTCAAGCGCGATTTCTCTCTTTTCTTCCAAGAGATATAAAAACTCATTCGTAACGGCATTCTGACTTTTACTTTATTCGATGTGCACGATATTGACCTTACTTCGATTCTATTCCTTACCGCGTTTAAAGAAATGAAATTTTATACAAAAACTTACATCACATCATCTAGATATGCGCTGCTAATTACATATCATATATTAAAACGGTTCGCAAGAATTTTATTCGCTCTTTCTCGCAGGAGAAATATTCGATATCCAGCGGACGTTTTTAAAGAAACGCGGAGTCAAGAAATCGCGCGTCTCGAATGTCTGATGGTCTCAACGTGTTATCCTTTTTCAATCCTGACTCGCTCTTTTCCTTTGTACATCTTGTCATTCAGGACAATGCGACGCTTTTCCTTTCAGCTGACTGTCCTCATACCTGTGCAATCACTGATTTGAAACACAATGCGCATTCGATTTCATCGCTTTTCAACCTCTCTCCCTCTCTCCCTTTCTTTCATCAAATCGGATAGCCGAAAGAAGAACACATCTTCCTATTGAAGGAGAAGAGGAAGTCCGAAGGATTACGCGAGAGAGATGTTTCTGATGAATGCGAAGAGAGTTGGAAAGAATCGAAGGGAATTTGGCAAAACTTTATATCGCTGGTTGACCGTCTCGCTGATTCGACCAGCAAGACGTCAAGCGTTATTCGCTTCCGTTTCTTTCACTTTTGTTTTCTCCGTTCTTTCCCCGATATCGTGTGCTTTCTAATTTCAAACAGGAAACTTCGTTCACGGCCATGCAGAGGTAGATTGGAGAACGCGATTAAAACTATAGAACGCGAGTAAGAGAATCTTGCAACATTGAATCACTGCAGTATGCGAGTCACAAATACTTTCATGTATCAAACGAGCGTGTAAATTTCCTTCTTGCTAATCAGGTATTAATATTTAAGAGGAAATTGGGAAAAATGCGACAACGTTTTGCGATTAAATGCGGATTTGTTTAGAAGGGGATGTCATTAGACTCCTTCCGAGCCGATCCGCTCACGGTATTCCGGACTTAATTCGCGGCGACTTGTCTACCTGAAATTTAGGGCGTAGCGCGTGGTACGCGCGTACGCACGTCACAAAGTCGCGCATTCCGCGAGCTTCCACGGCTTAGAACCAGCTGAATGGAATGCAATTATGCGGGCAACTCCCGTGCGATGGGGTGCCGTAAACCGTATTCTATAACCAGTATTGTATTATTATTCACGAGAAATATCGTGCACGCGCAGCGAGCTCTTAACTCGCTGCGGTGAAAAATTAAATTCTTCCGCCAGAATTGCAAGGGAGTTAGAAATCTGACGGGAGAAATCCTAACAACTCCTGGAATTCATACGCCGACTCGATATGTATTGTCACTAACGAGAGAATACGCAACGAATAATAATTTTCTCTCGTCGCCTGTTTCATCACGGATCATCTTGACTTGCAACAAGACCAGAGCTAGCCTATCTGACACTACTTTATCTGACAGCCGTTTCTACTATTCGCCTATCTAGTTTCTATAATTAAAGTTTTTACGGCTAATCCGGCGATCTGCCGTTTAATCCTATTCGCCTGTACCTGCAAATTTGTCACAGAGTTAGGTGAAACATGATGCATCGTGCCCCTTTAAAACTAAGAGTTAAAGCTCATGTTTCCGCCAAACCAATTCTGTTTGTGAATTTACGCATATAGCACGTGCGATATATATATATATATATATATATATATATATACACATATACACATATATATATATACATATATATGTGCACATGTGCAAACGCATTTGATTATATGTACGTGTGATATGTGCATGCGTACACACGAATGCATACATATGCACATACAGTACGCGAGAGATCCGGAAGCGCCTAGAAAACGTACGTCCACAAAACTTCGCCGCGCGAAGAGCCGCTGTAAAGTGCTTCCCCTCAAGCGCGACAAAGGGATGGATTTACAGAGGGAAAGAGCAATGGGAAACGAGAGACGATGAGGATGGATAGTATGTAACGGCTCGCTACCCGAGAGGTAGGGCTCTCCCTCGGATTTGCCGGATGCAATCGTAAAACAGAGGGAATTGCAAATCTCTCATTACGCATTCGACGCGTACATTCTGAATCGCCGGATTTTTCAGCTGGATTTGCTCGATTTGCTCAAGGTGTGAAACCTATTTTAGGAACAGATGCAGGGACTGGCAGGGAGAATTGTCAGCGTGAATTTTTCGTTAACGAATTGTTCGTCATCTGCGTGTTCATATGGATATGGATTCGACAAATACTTTATCCGATAAAAATTGCATTCATACATGTAATACTTAACGACGGCGACACTTGGCGACGAAATTTCCACGAAATTATACCTAACTTAACCTCTTGGCTAGGTTTTTGAAGTTTAGAATTTCTTTAATCCCTCACGGGAATGCGAGGGTGCAGCATTTCGTTCCGATAACGTAAAAATTCATGTATTTAAGGGTTAACGAGGTACATGGCTCGTATAAGAACGTGTCACTTGTGCTTCGTGTGGCGCGTAAAGCATGAAAAAGTCAGCGGAAGGGTTCGGGCTTGCTCGAAGAGGTCGACACAATAAAAAGATCGTGAGATATAATGTGGCTATCCACGCGACACGGGATAGCGAGGCTATGCTAAAGGGCGAGCATTTTTTTGTCGTATAAAGTCTCGTAATGCAGTTAGCAGCGCGAGTTTACGACGACGTCAGCTCGGAGAAGCACCCTTCGCGCGAGGGAGCTAAGCGTACCGATGCCCGACCTCCCCTCTGATCCTGTTTTCGCAAAGGATCACTCGCATTTCGTGAAAGGATATGGATGTCCTTTTTATCTGCGCGTCCGCGTATCGTTGCGTGTTGAGGATTTCAGGAACGATGAGCTCTGATGGCGCGGGCGAAGCGAAATGCGTTCCTCGCCGGTTCTCACCGATGAATTTTATAATCAGGATTAACAAGCCGGAAACAGTCGGGCTCTAAACTAGAGTTGTTTCTCTCTTAGTCTGGACTATGCGAGAGATATATTTATTTTGTCCGGAAGTTCCTCGGTATTTTTTTAAGCGCAAAGAATTAGCTTAATTGAATTCAGCGCGATTTAGTGCGACGAGAGTGCAACTTTTCTCAAGATTACTGAGGTTTCCTTTTTTGTTCCGCTTAATCTCATAATCTCGTTACGTGCTGTTCAAATCTCGCTGCTGCTGCTCTCTTCTCGCGTGCTTTAACAAAAAGTGATACGCTCGCGTTACAATTGCGTAATTTATCTTGCGCGAATTTACGCGCGAAATTGTCTTGCTTATCTCAGCGACATAATTAAAAATCATTATCGGTCGGACAGGAAATCTAATTGTTTAGAAGTTTCATTGTAATAAAATTTTCGCGTCTCTTTGTCGTTGCTGCCTCTCGTGGCGTTCACGCAAGAATTCGATGCATTTTTTCTTTTTATGCGGCAAATAGCGCCGCATCATAAATGAAAAAGGTTTTTAGTTTCAGACGCGAGATCGGGGCGTCGCGAGATATGAAAACCATGGAAAATTCGAAAGACGTCAGACTCATGGGAATTTTCAACCGGAAGCAATATTCAACAGAAGACTCCTAGCAGATTCCTTTTAATCGATGTACGACTGTTCTATCGAAACGTGGATAATAAAACAGTTATACTTTTTAATTAACGTGTTTCAATAAAATCCCAATAACTATCCGTGATAGAAATCTGTTTCGAATCGTGATGATCATCTTGGAAAATTGCGTACAGGTCGCGGAATGATCGATAATCGCATCTTCCAATTCATCAAGATGAATATCTCTGAATATTCCTATTGACGCTTTCCGGAAGATTAAATGAATTTAGAAGAGTATGCTTTCCGAATGAAGTTTCTCATGACGTTCCGTTTTCATCGGATATGGGCTTATCGCAAAGCATCGAATCTAGACAGCGCGACAGCTTGAAGGCTGGATTCATTGATCGATAAGAGAAGTGGCATTTCTCGTAAACGATGTATTACGGTAGCGACGTTCGGTTTCATCTCCGAAACGGCTGCTGGCCGTCAGTGTCGGAAACGCGCAAGTGTATTTATCGAACTTATTTCCCGCCTCGCGCCTTAAATGGAAGCGTCTTTTGATACCGGGCTCGTCTTTGCGCGACAATGGCGTGCGACCGGCATTCTGCGGATTCCGCGCGAGCTTCGGTCCTCACCTTATTCGCGAGAGTCGTTCGCCTCGAGCCATAAAAAGATCGTATAACCGCGGAAAGAATATTCGCGGGAACAATACATTGTGATACAGCCTCCATATACAGGGTGTCCTCAAGTACGTGAGAGATACGTGCAGCTGGGCTTTGCTCTTGGTACAATGGGAAGGATAAATGGCGGATAAACATACGTCACGCATTCGCGCGACTCTTGAATTGTACTTACACGAGTTTTATTCGTGCGATAGTTTAATATACTGTAAAGAACTAGGAAGACAAAGACAAAGATGTACGGAGAGATAACGTATCAATATATCGTGACACAAGCAAGTATGGGAATCGATCAGTTTTTGCATATATTATTTTCTAATAACGCACATGACATTCGACATTCCTCTCTCTCATTGCAGTAAATGACAAATAAAAAAGAATACATAAAAACAAAAAATTAGATAAATATAATCATGTATTATCATTTAATAAACCGCCCCTCTAATCTACAAAATACCGCCAAATTTTCTAATTTTAAACTACTAGATAGACTAATTAAAAATAAATTATTAATTATTCTAATAGGATACCTACTTCTAGTTTAATAAATATTCTAGAATAATTATGAAAGCGTAAGATGCTGAACACTAAGTCTCCGAGCTCTCGAACCTCCGATACGATTGCTCGCTTCATCATCCTTTCAGAATCACTCATCCGTTCTTTGAAGTACTTATAATTATACAAAAAGAATGCATAACGGAGTTAATCGTTAGACAAGAGGCAATCTCGATAAATCGTGGACACCTTGTATAACGGCGTAATAGCGATCCGCGTTTTTCTCGTCGTTCGACCTTATAAAAGCTCGGCGGGAATTGAGCCACGCGAGGAGAGCATTACGGAAACACGCATCCACCGTTCTTTATTTAAGTCCCGACTGTCGGGCAGAGAGATAGAAAGAAGAGGAGGGAAGGGGGGAGGAACGCACGGCTCTATAAACAGCGAAACGGTCGCGTCCGTGTGAAAGCCGCGCCGCGTTAAGATCGCTCGCTTTATCGCACGCGCGCGCGCGTGCATAGGATTTTCGCGCGTCGTTGCATGACGGGATAAACGCTGGGAATCGTCCGACCGCTCGTTCCTATTTATTTCCCACCCACGTCCACACCTCCGTGCTTTCATTTCATCTCTCGTCCTATAATCTCTGGAATAAAGCTCCGAGATAAAGCCCGCTGTCGAAACGGATCGCGCTCGTTTTCTACGGCGAGGAACAATTGTGGAAATTACTCTTATCGTTTCTTTTGATCGCGCGTGTGCTATCACGCCGCAAATCTATACCGCAAATAAGGGCAGAATAAACAAACACCGATAACCCGCGAAAGTGGGACGCTGAACGCATTCGGCGGTGGGGAGGGAGAAAGTACGATGTCATTAAACGAGAAGAGAAATTACAAGGGAAAAAGAAATTCCTACGATACTTATCTCTTCGCGCCACGTGAACTTGCATTAAGTTTGAGGAAAAGTACAATACACGGCGCACCCCCGGCGATTATCTTATCTAAATCATGAATTAGCGAGATGATGTCCTCAGAGAATAGAAGAGATGAATGAAATTTTTATTTACATAATTGGAACGATAAGCTCTTTGATATACCTCACGCATTTGGCAAGCAAGAAGACACCAGCTCTTCCATTCCGTGACTAGAGACTTAATATGACACGATAAGCGGATACAGAGAGGAAGAAATTACGGGGAACAAAGAAACGGGGCATAAAGGAACAGAAGGTATTAACAATGCGGGAGATAGGATGCGAGCAGTCAGACGGAAGAACGGCTTCCTTGGAGAAGCAAAGGGTTGTAGGCGGTCTAAATCCGCCAACCGCCGCCATTAGAGTTTCGGAGACTACTACCCTTTGCCAGGCCCTCTCCCATGTCGGTGAGAGGCCCTTACCGCGCGGTATCCTGACCTAATGTACTGGGTGGTTTAACCCCCTTTCCGCAGACGTTCGTCGTTGTTGCCCCAAGCGGGCAAATATCATTGCGAGATAAGGTCTTTACGCGCGGGCGGCGAATTAAATGTAAAGTTACGCCGCTACGTGCGACGCCGCGAGGATTAATATTCGAAGTTGGCAATCCCAAGTCAGCAATCTCTTTGAGGTGATCGCGTATTAAGGTGCGTTCGCATCGAGATCTGAATTTCCAGGCGCCGATTAAATATTCAAATGCGGGATTGTATTATGATCCAGCTGCGTTTGTATCACGGAGAGGGGGAGGATCACCGCGGTGGAAACTTGAAGAAAGGCCACGGCGACCTAGGGAGGAAAACCGGGAGATATATGGACTCCCTTGGATGTACACTGTAGGTGTAGGCGAGCAAAGCTACGTAAGCTTTTATGGTATACGCGAAAGTACATTCCGTCTATCGAAAGTCGGATGTCAATGGCGCTTGACACTTATCTTAATTAACGTTTAACGTCTTGTTCCAAGTTCTCAATACCGCAGGAACAAGATAGAAAATTCAAAGCTGATTCGAATTTCTCTGAAAATTGAAAGTTTTCAGTTACTTCGAGAGAAAATTATATACATTCTTTAGGAAGAAATTTTTTATCTCTTGTGAAACGAAATCAGAGAAATTAGAGATTGTCACTCCTCTTCCTTTGCATTTGCCACCAATTTTTATATTTCTGATAATACTGTATGATAGACAGCAGAAAGGTATTATCAGTGGCGGTACGTATCAAAGGCTTGTAATCGGCGAAGCCAATGTGCACGTGTGTCTGGACGCATCGCGTCCAGTCAAAGGACAACCGTTAATACTTGAAAGCTCGCGGGACGACATGATTCGTCCAGATCGAATGATAATATGTAGCGATTGGCCGACAATTCTGAAATTAGCATCACTTTAGGTATATAAAGGACGACGGCAGCAGATATGCGGCAGAGTAAGAGAGTAGCAGAGTGTGTGAGAGCAGAGTGAGAGTAGTCGAGTAAGTGTAGAGTTGTGAACGGCGAAGCCTGTGAAATCTAGCCTATTGAGAGATGTTATATTTTTACGAAGAAGAATAAAGAGTTTCTTTATTTATTGTTCCATTAATCTGAGGCATGGAAGACCCATCATACTTAACAATTCCATCTGGATAGAAATATCCTACAATTTTGCAAATTAAATAAGGTATATTATGCTTCTTGTGGTTTCTTGAATGCTCTTTAGATTAAAGATTTAGGATTAAGAGAAGGGGATTGCGAATAATCATCTCTAAAAATTACAACTTATAGATTTCGTGGCTAAAGGAGCATAATAAGGCTCAGTGATGACGTTTCATATATACATATTCATATACACACACATACATCTTGGTGACTCATAATTAAATCTTAATGAGAATGAATCGGTGGCATAATAGAAGGGACTTATGGTACCGTCGATGCGATAACTCGTGATACATTAGTGCTCGTTCATTCCATGTCCTAATAGAATCTGCTGCCGGTTCTCGGGGGAACTTCCAGAGGGAAGGATCTACCTTTCTCTCAGATCTTTGGCTTCCCTCGCGTCTCTTCTGATAAACGAAACGCAGGACATCTTCGCAGATCAAGTTCCGCGGCGGATTTCATGTTATCGAGCAGCCATAATCAGACGCAGCATCGCGATGTAATAACGAGCTCAAGACGAGAGAAATATCTCGGAATACCAACAAGAGATATTAAATCACCCGGTACACCGATGAGATTTCTATCGGATTAAGGCACCGGTGTTTCCTGATGAGCAAAGCACTCGTGATGATTAAACGTTGCATGAACGAGGTCACGCATTCATTATTCGATGGGAATATTTACGATGCGGACGCGAGGATTATTACGATGCGCTCGTAAAGGCCTGAAGGGCCTGCACCTGAGGAACTTTACTCTCAGAGATGCCAGAGATTACATTTCTTAAATCCGATAGAGTCACGTAACTTCTGTGAAGTATATCATCGCGTTAAATTCCTCCAAGTTCTCAAAGTGCAAAGCATGCTTTCAATCGCGACTAGAAGAGACTATCCGCATGTTTTGTATTTGACTACTGTACTGTACGCATGTCTGCTTAGTAGTCCGTCCGGACATCAGCATTCAGCGCTGATCTATAGCAGCATGAGTCGCTAATTGATTTCATAAATCCAAGGGTGCGCGCGTACAGTTCTGCCGACGACGGGTCTCGTTTCGCGATTTAATGGAATCTCAAAGTTTAAGGGATATCCTCTGGCACGGTGCTCTTTCCCGCGCGAACGTCAACCGTATCTGAGACAGACAAGCGAATAGTCAGCAGATATACGAGCCAGCGGTGTCTTCCTCACCGCTAGGAAGGAGGAACGAACGGGAAGAAAAGAAGAAGAGGAAGAAGGCGGTAGGTGGAGAAATCACGCATTTATTTTCGGGACAGGGAATCTCGCCGCGGCACCCTGAATGGAACTCGTGAAAGAGAGAGGATTGCTACGACCGGCTGGAAAATATACGTCTTTTCGCGAGGAGATATAGGCTGGATCCTGCTAAATCTACCGGAATTAAACGCCTAGGGGCACTTAAGGAAAGGGAAACTCGAGGGCCGATTTATCCCGCAGCTTTTCAGATCCGCCGGCGCGGCGATTATTTACTCGCGCGTATCCTTCGATATCCTGAGATCGTCACCGATTTCGGCTTTTGACCATGTATTTAATGTATAGGCTGCACAATATACTTCAGCATTTGGTATTCTTCTCCTCCCTTCCCCTCTCCTCTCTTTCTGTTTTTTTCTTTTTTTATCGATTTCTATTCAGAATTTATCTCTTAAAAGCTTTTATACAAAAGCGTGAAATGTGTACGCGATATTAAAACTATGAAACGTGATTAACGAACATAGAAACAAACATAGAAATTGTGGAAATTTTAAAAGATGATATTAAAAATGTTAGAGATAAATATGCGATAACGTACCAAATTAAAATATGTAGATATCTGATGTAATTGTGGATTGATAAATTCTCTGCTCAATTTTCTTGTATGAAATTTAAGGAAGGAATTAAATTCTTCCAATTATCGGCATTTGATTCCATTTGTTCGAGAATATTTGCATGAATGATAATTTTCATTCATATATTTAATATATAATAATTAAATATACGTTTTCAATTTTATTAAATCAAAAGAGCTATTTAATTTAAAATTTTAATTTAAATAATCAAAAAAATATATATTTATAAGCTTTACTTATATTACACCTTTAATTACAATAAAAATAAACACCTCATTGAATACTAAAGCTTTAATTAAAGTCGATCGGAAAAAATACATTTTCAAATTGAAAAAAATTACATGCAAAAAGCTTATAATCATTTTTATACAATATCATAAAGTTATCGCGAAACAACTTGCACTTTCTATAAAATTATTACATATTTCCATTGCACTGCCGAGTTAATAATTCAATTATCGGAACGGATGATTTGTCAGAGCCGTAGAACCGAACGCAAACCCACCCAGGAGACCCCGAAAACGGAGTTACATAATTGGAAAATAGAGTTGGAGTCGCGTCTCGTCGCATTAGCATAAGACGCCATTATGAAAACCGATTAATTATGCTACCTCTCATCTCGCTGACGCGACGTGAGGACAAACGAGATATGCATTCGCTGTAGAGTTCTGAGCCTGACGGCTGTTATGCAGGTGTCTGTCTTTGTCTCGCAGCTTTTGCACGATTCCTATGTATTTGCGAGGAAGGAAACTTCTCTATGTGCGGATGTCTGTGTGTCAGTTTGTTGCCCGAAGGAGCCTCATTGTCAGGCAGATTCAGTTCGCGGATTTGCTCTGTCCGTACGAAACGCGGCCGTTTGTATGCATCGTATGCGGTAGATTCCTCCGATTTGATGAGCCGAATGTCGGCAACTCCATTCCGACATTGATTTTAACTTCATTACGCCTGCTATAGTCATTATAAGTTAATGAAAGGTGCTTCCACGCCGAATTTCATATCCGTGCGGTTGGACACACGCTCGTCCATCAGATGCCACGTGATAGATTGCGAGATCGAGATGCTGACTCATCTTGTTAACGGAAACGTATCTGTTCACGAGTATCTTAGCGGAGCGTTGCTTAGAAATCCATTAGTTAACTTCTGTTACTCCGGAAGACCGATCAGTTAAAATTTAACCAAAACTAACCAAATTGTTCATATAACTTATTTTCTTGGTGGAAATAACGTGGACCAAGGACAGTTCTCTAGCTATAGCTCGATCGACTTTCTCGGGGATTTCCTTGATCTAATTTCTAACGTTTAAGTGGAATGAGATGTTAGAAACCAGTTGCCGCTTTTTTTGTGCTTTTGGACGCGATGATGGTGCAATTTTGATATTGAGAATTGCGTGCAATAAGGGAGTTCAAACCGGTTAAATTGTTCCATTCGGAAAATTCGTTTTTGAATGGTTGAAGTTTGCAATAGAAATATTACATATCGATATTGGCCTTTTTCTATCTATATCTAGTAGATGCATTCATTTTGCATTTATTGCCCAACAATTGCAGTTGAATCGATATTTTTTTATATTGATATTTTCTTGCACATTCGTTAATAGCCCTTTGATTTTGATGGATTATTAATTAAAACTATTAATAGCATTTCTAATGCATTTTTAATGAAAAAAATTTTTTTAAATTTATCAATCAACAATCAATTAATATGATGGAAATAGAATGCTAGTAATGGAGAATATAAGTTTAAAATGTAATGTGGAGCGAGTTAAAGTAAGCAATAATATGAACAAAAAGAAGCCTTGGCTTAATCATTTTTGATGACAATACTAGCATAAAATTTGCCATGTTATTAATGATTCATGATTCATCCGCTATCGAACTACGTGCAGGAAGTCTTTGATGAGAATTTTGCTAGCGATTGAGATACAGCTCGATATGGGTAGAAGATTGCTTAGCGGTGTTGAATTCAAGTAGCGTTACTTCCAATATGATGTTTCGATCTTTGAGATGCAAATGTGAGTGTTACTACATGTAGCATCTACTTTTTCGTTCATGTTGATATTATTTATACAAGACTTTATTTATTAGAAATTTGATTATCTTGCAATTCTGCGTAGCAACATATTACTCGGAAAATTTGCAGCGGATAATAAAGCAGTTAGCATGTTTGTTGTCTAACGTAACATATTTAATGACCGCAACATTTAGTTTGACATTATGAAAAAGAATTTCTCATGGGAATTTACTGTGATACATAGTTAAACAATGCTGTTAAACAATTTGATGAGAAAAAAATAAAATGCTGAGAATTAGCATTTATAAATGGATATTTGTATAATTAGATGACACTATTACTTATATGCATAATTCATAAAACATATACATTGTTACATGGGAACACGCACCTAACATGATCTGATTTGTAACCGACGTATAAAAGAAATTAGTTAACGTAGTACCTGTTCACGTTATTAGATTTAATGTGTAGCGCGAATAAAACTTTTTTTCACCCTTGAATGCAATTTTCGTGCGGCTGGCTAGACAACTGCAAGGGTTAAAGAGTCACGCCAGCAACCGTGAAATAAATATTTGCGGTGAAACGCGAGGTACGCGCCGGAGGCGCAAACTCTCGCAAAAATACACGTCCACTGTTTCCTGGTCTCTTTCGGTCACGTAAAACCTACCAGCATTTTCACGCTCGTCCCGAAAATACAAACCACTCGTTATCGTTCGTGAACAACACGTCAATCTTCCCCCTTTTATCGTTTCCTTCGCGATTCTTATCCGTATCCCTTCCTTATGTTTTTTTGAAATTCATATCGGAACATGAATAGAAGGAACTTAGATTTTTGGAAAGAGACCATGATCTTTGGCATATTTTTGATTTTAAATTAACACTTTCAGTCTAAAGCGCTTCCAAAGTCGTAAATGAAATATTGTAAATAGAATGTAATTCGAAAGATTCGTCGATAAGCAGATAAAAATGAAACGCGCTGCATCTGATTGCTTTATTGATACCAAATTGCATTTTAATTGCTTATGTCTCAACAATGACTTCATTGTTCATTTCATAGCAATGGAGCTTTTGGTCAATCAAGTCGGTAATATACCGGAAATGGAAGGAATTCAGTTTCATAAATTAGATATTAAACTAAAGGAACAGCGGCAGATAGTAATTTCCTTTCTTGTGGGAAGTTTAATTAAATTCGTAATGCCGTGAATATTTTGTTTAAAAGAACAACATTACCGTCGTTATACTGGAGAAAAGTAATATTACAATTACAGCAAGACTCCTATGAAATAAAATTCTATGAAATAATATCTCAGAAATTTTTTGTCGCGTACATTCCGCAAATCAAATATTAAGAAATAAAAGCGATCGTGATTTATTTATGTTTTCATTCTCATCTATCTTGACACAAACCAAAGAAGAAAACATAAAAATTATTGAGATACTTGATATACAAATTTCTATTTCGTAACGAAATGAGACAGAACGACGATCGTAAAATCGCGTTGTATTAAACAATGCAAGAAAAGGGAAATGTAAAGCATAAATACAGAGAGATTATCATTGAGCAATATGAATTATACCGTCTACAAGATGGGGAATGTGTGATTATTAAAGAAATGCGTGACGAACATTGGCAGAATGATAAATGGCGTGATCCGTGCGTGCGCGCGGGTTGTTTTAGATCGTTGGACGGGGAAAAAATTCAACGAGCCTAACGTAATTTCGTCAGATAAGAAAAACGTGTCGGGTCGGATGGCGGTGATGTCAATTTCCCGTGGAAAATGAATGTCCGTTCATATGGCACGCAGCGGCAACTTTATGTTCCGCGCTATAAATTCTCCGCGATGGAGGAGAAATGAAAGACGCGACGCGTCTAAATTCGTTATTTGATAATGTTAGTGAGACTTTAATGGCAAATCGTCGAAATGCGCACGTTTCGACGAAGAATGTGTACATACCCATCGCGTGCAGTATATCGCCTCTACTTGATTAGCATCCGCCGGTTTTTATTCGAAGTTAGTAGTTGGAGCGTTTTTCGTGTAAATAGAAACGAGAAGCTAGAACGTTTCATTCGAATGTTTCATTTCGTTCGGTTTCTTTTTGCACGCCTATTTCGAGATTCCGCTTGACAAGTTTGACGCATCGATAACCTTATTTTGTTAGTTTATTTTAGATTTTGCTAGCTATTTCCATGAAAGAGCATTAGCTTTTGCGCTTATCTAATATTGTAGATAACATATTCCCTCTCTTTTATTATGACTGTTTTACAAATGAGATGAAAATTGTGAGTCCACATTTGGACATGGAATTTTGTCCGTATCGATTAATTGTTAATTTTGATCGGCTGTCGTTGAATATTTCCTTCTTGTGAAACGTCGGTCCATTCAATTTGTATATTCCAGCAGTCGCTTGGTCGACTTTAAAAGAGTGTTTTTCATCGCTGTCAGTCATTTTCAGAATCTGTTATACGCTTGAGACCATTCCGTTCCCGATTGGGTCCGCAGCTGGTAGTAATTACGAAATGAGCAGTTTGCGTAATTGATAATGGATTATCAATGATAGATTGGATGGTACGACACGGGAATTCACGGATTATTTCATCACTTTGCGCTGATGCACGAAATTTCTAGCATCTCTTGAGACGTTAATACAAGAGCAGCGGCTTTTCAAAGAGCTTTGAGTGCTTTATAACTGGATAAAATATGCGGTTCTCCAGCGAGTGACCATACTTCGACCGTATAATGACAGCCGAAAATGGTAGTGACCGTTTCGCCGCAGGCTTTCCAAGCGTTTCGATAAGCTTCAGGAGGCGATAAGTGCTTCGTAATGTCATTAAAGTTTGTGGCTACCTGCTGGCTACCTGCTGCCGACATTTCACGAAAGCGTCGCTCTAGATGCGCAAGATGCTGCATTAGAGATCTAAAACGTCTAAAGATTCAATAGCTTAAGTCTTGTTTGATCGAGCAAATCGAGAAGAAGCGAAAATAGAAAATTAACAGAACACCTCCTGCCCGGTTCTGTCCGTTTTTCTTCTCAAGCCAAGCCGTGGCAGAGCAAGACAATTCTCTCTCTTTCTTTGGAATTTGCGAGAAATTCATCGCTGATAAACACAACCAGCCACAAATTGTAATTTTAAGTATTACAAAACAAAATTAAGCGCCGCGGTTAATTTATGGCAGGCGCCGTGAAAACTTCCTTTCCCGAATATTTAACGATGGCGTGAGCGTAAATTGATGATTATGCTGTTGGTTGGAAGAAGCTCAATTTTCTGAATTTCCCGTCTCTCGCTGATTTCAGCTTCGCTTTCTAATACATGTTCGTTAAAAAATTACCTGCCGGAGAGGATTAATTATCGAGTCGGCCGAGACAATTTCAAAGTAGATTTATAATATTTGCGATAATTTAAAAAAAATTTAATAAATCTATAATATTTTTCTATTCTTCTCTCGCAATTCTTCTCGCATACTTATTTTTCTCACCGAGGATGCATATGATGATAGATTAGCTGAAATTCACCATACTCCGCCGATTCGTAACGTCACATATCCATTTGCTTTTGCTCGAAACTACGACGGGAGACGCATATCAAGTTTCGAATATTTGGTCCTTTGTCCACTGCATGCTGAATGGTTTTCATCTTATATCAAATTTCCTCCGGGCTGGTTTCGTATTATATAAAGGGGAAAAATTTCAAATAGAGAATTGTTCCTTCTTTGTATGCAATTCTTCGACAGTTTATAACATTGTCGGAGGCAACGTGAAAGGCGAATGCCAGGTACTGGATTCCCGTATTCCTGATTTGTCCAACATACGAGATATTTTACCTCAAATTAGATTACTATTCGGTGGGTTTTTATGACAAGAGATGAAAAATTACATTTTCTTGCGGAGAAAGAAATTTTTCTTCCTTCAGAATTACGCGCTCTTGAATATCCCGCGCTTAGTCGCACGATAGTTCCTTTATGACAAGCGCGTCGAAAATTCGGGACTTTTCGGGCGGGAAGTTTTTGTTCTTCCGCGACGGAATTTCATCAAGCAACCGTTTAATTAACACCCTTTCTGGGGGAGGGGGCATCACCACTGAAGCATCGCGTCGATGACATCGCGGTATCTCGGGCCTCTTTATTGCGAGCATGGGAAACGAGATTCCAGGAGAAATCGGATAGTAATTAGTTCTCCCCCCTTCCCTTCAACCTACCGTCAGAACGTCAATTAAGGCCAACGGCGCGGCTCGTCCCGATTATGAGGGTAGCGTTCGAGAAGCGCTATAATACCCGACTTCTCACTGCCGGAAGAGTAAGAGAACCAACTAATCGAAGAAGATATTTAAGTGATCACGCGCATCGAAATGTATCGAACGAAAGCAAGAACGTAACAAATATCTTTCGCGGAATCAATCATATGTGTTTTGATTAATTTAACTTTAGAAATCCTGATAATTCGAAAACACGCCTGAATGATATCCGAATCGTTGCGATGCTGTTTTGAAAATGCTCGCGTTATTTGGTGTTCAATTATTTCTAGCTTCACTGAATAATTCTTATTCATAGAATAACGCGGAACATAGTGGAAAGAAGCTCGCTTATCAGCGGAATTTCGTTTCTATTCAAAAGATGCTATTACTTTTCTTTCCGTTCATCTTACTTCCATCCTCGTGCATTTCTAATCAATGATCCTTCGATCTCTCGATAGTTCGCTATTTGATCTTTACGCATTTATTGATTATCATAGAAATCTGAGAAGTAACTTTCGAAAATTTTTGTAGAAACAGAAGTAAAATACTTGTGCACGCAACGCGACTTTACTTTGGGAGAAAGTTAACCTACAACAGTGTCGCAAAAATTCGAAGAACATCAAAATACGGAACACTTGCACGCTCCATTTTGCGAAATTCCAAAATTCCTTCGAAAATGTTTGCCGGGCCGAATGTTCGGAATTCAGAGCGCAGGGTGCTGCGGAAAAACAAGAATCGCGAACGGTGCAACGCGTAACGAGGAAATAACGGCACCACGAGCACGCTTCATCGTTGCATCCGCAGCGAGCTCTGGTTTATACGCAAGCGAGATCCAGCGATGATCATGCCATGCGAATTCATACTGCAATTGTGATGTGACTTGGCGAATCAGTGAAAGGATATAGCTCTGTTTCGTGCAGTCACATTAGCGTTTTCATTGGTTTTATATATTATATTCAAATCGGGGAAATTTCACGGTAACTGCGCTAGTTGTAAAGTAACAAGCGCCATTTTTTACCGCGCGCAACTTCTCCTTTCGTGGGTATTAATAATATAAATAATTTTATCAGTTTATCGGATATAATTTATGTGCAATAACAGAAACATATGTTTAAGTATGTTCTCATGTCATTTGGACACTTTATATGTTCACGATGTTGCGTTGTAAAATTTAATACACAGTCGATTGGCCATTTGGCAAGATTTTTATGTAAATTGCTTCTATTTCAATTTTTTCAAATTCCACATACGAAGGAAATTTTTATTTAGAACGAAATAGATGAAATTGAAGTAATTCCGCATATGCCTAGCGCATACACATATTAAAGTAAAACTTATAAAATTGTGAATCTTAGAAAGCCTTTAGAGACGTAAGATATTTTTTTGTAAACTCTCGTTTCTATGATAGAATTTTTATTCGCGCACAGTTTTCCCATGAAAAATGGGACATTTTTGTCCTGTTCAACGAATGGAACATTTAACAAATATTGTTATGATAATACTATTTTGTGTACGTTTCTGAAAATCAATACTGAAAATATTTCTAAAATTCTTAGCTTACAATATAACTATAAAAGTTAACGTTTGAATCTCCGTGCAAGTTAAACTCACAGTTACATGAAGGAATTGTTATGTGCACATAATGCTTTCCTGAATATAAAATTCATAAAACATTTTGTTTCGTATCAATCGATGTAATGATTTTCATTAATCGTTTCTTAATTTAATTAAATGTTCTAATTATTTAATTAAATCTCTTAATCAAAACTTTATCGTACTTTAGAGAAGCATTATGCACACACAATTGAAATATAATTAAGATTTAATTAAGAAATAAAAATATAAGAACGCTTTTATATTTCTTACGATATTATCGAGTCGTATTTAAAATCATATTGCAATTAAAATTTTAATGAGAATATTGTGTAATTTGAGATTTTATTGTTATCTCTCACAGGTACATTTTAAGAGAAAATAAATCAAAAACTTCTTTCAAGTTTACATCGCAAGTAGCATCATTTTCTTTTTAAGGAATGCCCGATCAAAAGAAGCTTCTTTCATTCATTTGCCCGCTTGTTCGAAAACTCGAACAAATTAATCGACATCACAGCATCGCATCAATCTGGTTAAAGGCAGAAGCTACTCCAACCCCTCCTCCGTAGTTTCCAAACGCAAGGCATTAGAGAGCTACCCTTCTAACCCCTTTATTCCCTTTCTACGCGAGCGGATGTGAAAGGGACGGTTGAGTGGGTCACTTGGTACGTTCACAGGCGCCCACAGATTCATGGATAAACGCGCGAGGCCGTAACCGGCTGAGCAAGGCTGATCGCCATCCTTCTACTGGTCTCTTTCCTCTCCATCCTTCTCAGAGATACAGGGGGAATACGAATTTCCTGATCTGCATAATGCCTGGCACCATCCGCTTTTACCATGTCAATAACAAACTTTGTGCTTGTGCAACTACCAGCATATATGCCCCTTCGCGCTCGCGCCTTCCTTTCGTTGGATTCGCGATAGAAAACACCAGACCGCTTAATTCTGAAGTAATGATCCGCGAGGGTACAGGAAGTGCGTCGATGTGAATGAAGACGCGGGTTTTCGGATTCTTTAAACACGTTAAAGCGTGTCCGCATCAATCGTTGCTGATGAAACGTGACGAAAAGGTGTCATAAATTATATTATAGATAATTCCTCAAAAAATCAATTAATTTTTTTCCCGACGGAGATTAAGCCATAACGTGCTCTCGTGCTTCTTTTCAGGAATGGACAAAACAGTAAACGATCTTTTTTTTTAAGTGACAAAATTGGAAAAACGAAAAATTGAGACAAGCGGATCGCGGATTGCGCGGATTGCGATCTCATAAATTTTATGCACATGTAATAATAATCTCGCATGTTCCGCGAAGCGTTTTCTCTTTTGTAATCTTCACTTTAATATATGCTCCGCATTTTGATCTTATTCACCATGAGTTAAGTTGCCGATCGCGTACGACAAAGCGGTCGATTTACCTTGATAAAGCGGAAACGATATTCATTATTACGGGATATGATAAAAGTGGAACATGCCGCAGCCGCCTTAATGCAAAATGAAGCAAATTCATGCGAGAGTGAAGAGGGGGGAGGCGAGATAGAGAAATCATGCTTCTAGAAATATATTTTTATTACGACGACGCCGGAACGTTGCATAAGTAATATTTCCTTAGGGACTTGTAAGGAGAGATATATATCAGCTTATGTCAAATAGCCGCAGCATTAAAGGGAATAGGGTGGAAGCGTAAAGAGGATTACACGTATTGTGCATGGTGTCAGAGATAAATGACAACGAATGCTCGGCGCGTGTCGGGAATTATACCGTGAAGCCTGCGACTGGCATCCATATAGATGGGCTGCGCGTAAATTTGAAAAAAAGCAGGAATTTGAAATAAAATAAAACATCGTCTCTTTGCAACTAGTGCGCGCTCTATGCACCGAAATATACGAGCGATAACGTCCCGAGCGCTAATAAAGAAAGATAACGCGATATTGCGTTCGCCATGGGCTTTACTCGTCATCCGCCGCATCATTATTCGTTAAATAAAGTATATCGACAAGCACAAAGTTTTTATAGCAAATCTTGCGATTTCGCGGAAATGCAGCGCATTAAATGAATAATGAAAAGTAGAAATCTCGCAAGATTTAACGGCGCGTAAACATACATAATATTTTTCTATATTCGCAAAAATATCGAAAATGCTTCAAATTGAAATAATTTCAAATAGAAAGCTATTCAATAAACTTACGTATCGAGCGATTTATCTAGATTAAAAAAGGACAGAGAGATAGAAAGGGAGAAGGAGAGGAAGCGTACATTGAGAAACGGAATCTGATACGCGAATGTAATATTTAAATATCCGTTATCTGAAATTTTATAAGGGAGAAATTTCACAAAACATCACAATCATAAAACTATCCGACGATGGTTTTCCGAAGGCACATCATGCTTTGAGTGTTCCGCGTTACAGCAGATCAGGACATGAGGGTATATACACGACAAGGATATGCGTAAAGTGGCAGGAGACAGAGACACGAGTTGTTCTTTCACACGTTCTGTCCAACTATCGCAATTCGAACGTTGTGCGCGCGATATTCACAAATTCACAAACAAGCAACGCCAACAGCCAAATTGCCGTGAATGGAGAACTGCGAGTTTCTCCCGCTTCGATATTGTTGATGTCCGGGCGGGTATGCCGGTTTTAATCCTGAAATAACGTTCTGTGGCGGGGGAGGCGAGCGACGTTCACGGTTTTCGAATCTCGTCGGGCAGCACCCGCTCCGTGGATGATCCTTCGTTAACAGGTTACTGCCAAGACTCGTTGGCGCGATTACAGCCGCGTAACGACCAGAGGAAGGACATTCTTAATACGGTTAGCGAGAGCCGATAACTGACTTATCCCACAAGAGTCTCGTTCGTAGGTTTTCATCGGGAATTTCGGAATTTATCACGAAAACCCGCGTGCTCATCTTTATGAACGGCCCGCGTGTTGCTCTTGTCCGCGGATTAGTAATTAAGTTACAATCGGGAGCGCAAGGACGAAAATTATATTTCCATGAAATTTCAGTCGCCTTGAAAATAAATTCAAGAGCACGTTCGCAGGTTCGCTCTACGAATGTGAGATTCGTACGTGCATCTCATACGCGTTATGCGAGTATTTGATTCGCTCCTATTCTGTAATTTGTGACCGTACTGTTTTGTGTTTATCTCTTTATCCGAATGCTCTCTACAAGAAACGTAAAACGTACAATCCATTTCCCTTCTTATTAAGAGCGCTTTCTATTCCTGCGAACGCGGGAGGAGATCTTTGAGAGATGAAAGGGAGGGATGAGTTAATTAAAATTTCCCACGTAATACTCATGATAAATCTGTGTCTTCGGTAGCATATCCCAACAGTGACCCAGATATAAATTCCGTTTTGAGAAACGCCGCAGCTTTAATAACGGACGATTCGCGCGCCCGCAACTTTCTTAGTTATATTCGACCATCTCTTTCTAGTCTCTTGCTCTCCTTCTGGCCTTTTTTCTGATTATCCTCCCCTATGTAACCCTTTTACATCGGAAGGCAACATCGCCGGGATGCGATTTTTCTTAATTCTTAAATTTCTTAAATTTTCATCTTTTCGTTCGTGTTGAATCGCTGATCCAGTGTATGGCTGATACCAAGATCGATCAAATGCAGAATTTAGCCATCATTAGTGTGGCATGATTAATAAATTTAATCTTCACATTAGACACTTCCCGATCTCGAGTGAACGACGATAATATCTATCTAGAGATATCACGACTTGCCACCAAAATATCTCGCCAAAATTTCGACACTTCTTATTTCGGAACGTCTTCACGAAAATGTTCAATCGATATCTTTTCTAAAACTGTTCCTTTTTAATCTATTTATTGGTTTCATTTATTGATAGCTTTAACAGAAATACGCATTTTATTGTATAAAACGTATCGAGATTTAAGGTCTTGAAAGAAATCAGAAATAATTCGTCCGCGAAGAGAAAAGAGAAGACGCTCGTTCATTTCCGATATACGAAGACGAACTACGAGGACGATGGCATTCATTTATTTATTTATTGGACTCTGTGAGACTTCCGTCTGGAGAGGAAGACGCGGAAACGAAAAATGGTGAGTTCTGCAATTTTTATTCCTGCGGACGCGATTCCGTGTGCAGACGACGTATATGTACGACGGCCTGCACACATGTGCACGTGTACCTTGGCCGAGAAAGCGAATAGTTACGCTCAGTCATCCGCAGACAACGTAGCGTGAACCGATTTGCCGAGCGATTCGGAACTTTCCATCCTTAAAGTACAGATAGATAGTGATAGATCGTCCGAATGGAAAACAAATTTCCTTCTATAATTCATTATCTTGATTACACAAAGTGTAGCACCAAAGTATCTATATGAAAATTAATGAACGGGAGTATTAACAGAGACTGTAACGGCTATATCAATTATATTGAGTGTCTGGAGATTGCTCGTTCAACAGCAAAATCCATATTTCTGCATTTCCGAGCCGTGATTAAGATGAGTTCTTAATTCACGAAGACTTGGATGTAATTTAATGCAAAATGCAAAAGTCCAAGTGTTGATCTCAAAATCCAATTAGAGAGTCATCAAGAATGCACATTCGAAGAGAATTCGGCAATATATATTCGGTATGCTTTTGATACGTAATCTGATATTTAAAATTGGAACTAATAATCGAAGCTAATTATAAAGATTTTTCATCATCGTTATCTTGTGATTATACTTGTTATGTTCTTATTTCGTTTTCCGCAATAATCGAAAGTAAAATGTAAATGTAAATTTTTGGTTATGCTCAGGTAATCGCAAGTAGCCGTTGGCGGTGATCCGCAAAAAAAATCGTGTTTTGTTTTCTCATTGGCGTTATTGGCGTTATATCTAGATTGTGAAATATTGTACGAACTTGCGTGAGATGAACTTGCATCGCTCGCGAATGAAATAACCATGAAGTCTCGACAATATTGATCAATATCAATCACAAGATGAGAATTTAAAATATGAGGATGCGTAAGGTAGAAAGTTGGGAATATTTTAAATACGAGATATTTTTACGTAGAATACGAAGAGATAAGTTGTATTAAATATATTAAATATAAATCCCTCTCCTCTCTCTCTCTCTCTCTCTCTCTCTCTCTCTCTCTCTCTCCACAATATATAGAAAAATAAGTCGAGGGAACTCAAGGAATCTGTACTGCTTTACTTTTATTTGCTTGACAAAGACAAATGAAAAGAGATTAAGATATTAATAAGAAATATTTCCCGTCTACTCCTGTTTGCCCGTCAAATCTTTTGTTAAATTTTATACATCTCTTACAATGATATCAACTACAGGGCAAGCATACTTTTTTTCGTGTAAAGCGATATTTGAAATGTAACGCATTCTGTATTATACCAGCATTGTGAGAATTAGCATTTTCTGCAAATGAATTATATACTTGATGTTCAGCATATTGAACAGACGAGTTTTCTGTGCAACATGACACATATTACTAGCGAGAAAACACGATATATTCTCTCTCTCTCTCTCTCTCTCTCTCTCTCTCTCTCTCTCTTTCTTCCTTTCTTTGCAATCATGCATTCACAAATGTACATACTTTCCTGTATTCATGTTGAATGTTTAAAAAAAAAAAGGAAAAAAAAATTATTGTATACTAAACCATATGATGACTAACTGACTGTTGCGTTGATTTTAATTTCTTTGCCAAATATGTGATTATTCCAGAGTAGAATTGTTAAAGTTTATCTAGATCTTCTAATATCCGTATTATTATGTCTTTTATCTTCTTGAGGAAATTAATTTGGAATACCTTTTGATACACCAGCTGCCACACTCGAGATTACAACAGCGAGGATACGTTTGCGAGCTGGAAGTGAACATTGAAGTGAGAGAAAGGAAATCGCGATCGAGTAAGCGACGCTCTTAAGCAAGATCAGCCGCGAAGTAAAGCGGAGCACGAATGTGTTCTACTATTGGAAATCTAGTAAATTTCTCTTATGAGACGAGCAATCCCGCAGTGCATCTCTTAATTTTTCGTCCCTCTTGTTACTACCGAATCTCGCGATCGCGGCCCACGTATGGGCGCATGTGTCTCGGATCTGCTCTCGCGCATCCTCGCGAAACTCTAGCTTCCGGGATCCATGTTTGCGCAAGCGAAACGTTCGGTGGAACTGGCGCGCCGATGTATGCGCTCCCTTTGAAGCGTCCTGTAGAGAACTGGTTCCGCCACCCGCGAGCTACGCCGGGAAACGAGATGGCGAGGCAAATAGCGCGTTCGTGCAAACACAGCCCCGCGTCTCGGGCTTCTGCCGCCCAATGCACCACCGGCGGGTGTCGTATCGAGGGTTGATTCGGATACGTGTCGTGGATTTGGAAACTCCTCTCGCGCGCATTTCGTGGATACGCGCTTCGAGGACGCTCGGCCGGAGGTGAGACCGGCAAGCAATTTGCGATCCCGTGTGCTTAAAGCCTTCGATCGAGCCCTTCGTCGAACGAGTAGTTGAATAAATAGCATTCTGAAAAAATCAGGGAACTAGACGGACGAGGTGAGAGATTAGCGGGATTAGTTGGGACAGTTACTGCAGTTTCTGATTGCGCGCTTTCGATGACAGTCCGGGAGAAGATTGAACTCTGCTTTATCCCAATCTCCTTCGCTAAGAGGAGAGGAGGATCCCAATCTCCTTTTTCATGCTAAGAGTATCGAAAAAGTATTGAAATTCGTTAATCCTGATTTGCTGCATATCCGGATGCAGTACTACGCGCGATGCCATTGCACGCTCGCTGATTTGCTGTACTTTTGTTGCGCAACTACGGAACTGCGATTTACGAGAGAGCTGAGAATCTTTGGTAATCGGAAGCTGGCGCGAAATCATCGCGGGAACTTGCAGTTACGAAGCTCGACGAATCTCGTTAATTGCGCGGCGTTTTATCGCGGATGCAGCTGCAGCGTGGCATCGTCCCGGCCGACTGGAGTTCAAGCCGGCGCGTTTCCTGAGAGGATGCACAACCGGTCTAGAAAAAACAACGGGGTAGAAACCCTGCCGGGTGCGCGGGATTCTCGCCTCTATGCGCGGAGGATCGATTGACGGCGATCGATGTACGTGCGTCTGACGCGTGCAGTCGAGCGTGATTGCTCCTTCTCTCTCCCGTTCCTTGTTGCTCCATTTTTGTTCCCTATACCGCATTGGCTTCTTTTTATAACATCAATCAGTATTTCAAACGATGTTCGTTCATATGCGATGTATAAACTATTCGCATTGATAGCATCAAATGTTCGTTAATATCGTTAAAATGTATAGATGACAAATTAATTTCGTTAAGCACTTAGAAAAAGGAAGAAAAAGGAAGAGAGAGAAATATAATTATTTTGACTAACCAATTGAAAAGATATTAAAAGATATTAAAAAATATTAGAAGATATTAAAAGTTCAGCAAAATTTTAAAATGAAACTGATGAAAATTTAAAATACAAGATTCTTTTTCACATATCAAACTCGTTAGAAGAACAAAGAACAATTAAAAGAACAAAGCTTAATAACTGAACTAAAATTAAAAATAAGTAGAGACTAAATGAAGGGATTAAGCTGAAGGCACTTGAAAGAAACGAAAGATCAGTACTGATTATGTATTGATAAATTTTTCTGAACATTCTTACATGAAAGTACAATATTTTGACAGATCGATATTTTTCGCGTACCCCAAACTTCCGACTTCCGTCGACACGCCTGGTGAATAAAATTGCGATGGGTATCCATGGATCCAGGAATGCGATCGTTTCTAATTTCTGGATCATTCGGCTATCAAAGTTTCACCATTGCCATTTAATTAATTATCGGGATGTTACGCTAGTTTATCGCCGGAATAGAATCATATGATCAAGAGAGATTTCTCGTTATTTGCGAGAATATAAGGCATCCGTATACTGGACGATTGCATGGAGGTGAGGGCGGAAATCAAACATTAGGCGGAAAGGAAAGAAACGCCAGCAAAGAAAGGCGCAGAGGAACGGGCACTATTGGTAATCGATATCGAGTGGAGCTTTTCACGATGGAGAAGCGATCTTCTTTGGAAGCGAGGAGTCCGCCTGAAAAACAGCCAACCGTTTTCAAGTTGCTCTCAAAACGATGAGAATTTCTGCTGATGGCGTAAACGGAGAAGATGTTGTAATGGGGGAGTTCAGATTAAATCCAATTTATATATATAAACTAAATTTTATATATATATATATATATATATATATATATAAACTGAAACTGAGAAAGAAGAAGAGAAAGAGAGAGAGAGAGAGAGAGAGAGAGAGAGAGAGAGAGAGAGAGAGAGAGAGAGAGAGAAAGGAATAAATATATAAGGAAAAGAGATGATAAATAGATTTTATAATAAGCTGATAAGCGGAAGAATATATAATAACATATAGGAAGAATACGTTTTTGAACACATCGAATCTTATCATTCTACTTTTAATTATGAGATGTAACATAGTAACTGACACTCTTCGTGACATGAAAAGATATATTGAAAATTGTGTCAATATTGAAATGTATAACTAATACATAAGAAAATATTTAATCGATATTAGAGGAATAACTCGCATATATATTCTCCTTTTTTTACGCGTTCTTGACGCATTTTGCTCCCATTTTGCATTTTCCGCTTTGAAATATCGTCAATCTAGTCCAACGTAATTGTCTTGCTTCCCCTTCTCTCTCTCTTTCTCGATCAATCTTTCACCGGTGCGCCGGTATTTCAATTAAGCATCTTGACAGCCACGTTCTTTCGTAATTACCGGCAATGGCGAATATTCGTCTGCGAAGTATCTTCATTATCTTTCTTATCATTTTTCTTATTATTTTTCTGAAATGAACAACAAATTTCGTAATATGTATTTCTTAATATTATTGGAAGTACAAGCAAGAAAATACCGACACACTCAACAAACAAGGTTTATTAATAAATCTCGTTAATGATTTATAGTGCTTCCTAGTCGCATCATTTATATCATTTGCCTCGTGTGGCTTGGCGCGTTGTTGTCGACGTGGTCCTTCATTTATAAGATGCGTCAGCAGCTTTTCGTCAAACTTACCATACGGCGACAGCAGGTCGATTATGGTAGTAGCATATGGGATGTGCCAATATTGCAGGAAAACTTGTACCAGCGATGATAATGATTTTCGGTGGTGTTGAGTTATTGCTGCCACGAAATCGCATATCATTATAGAATATTTCATGTTAGCTCTGCTATAAACGATGCTTATTATGATCGTTGGCGCGTTCTTTATTGCAATATATTTTACAATATTACGTAAACACACGCAAAATCAGGAACATATAGAATACATTGATTAGAATAAACAATAAACAATAAAGATGGATAGTGAACAATTTAATTGCGCATTGCGTTTAAGTAACACGAATATCTACGCAAAAAAATAATAGACACGATTTCATTTTTATTTAATAATATACTCGTCATCATTCGTATGATAACGATATTTAATAACGGCGAAATATACTCTTATCATAGTAGGGAGAGATTCATTAATATCGTACGGGATTGCAAGTAACGTGACGAGGACTTTTTGAACTGGCTCGCGCGTGAACGGTGGGCAAGCAATTTTTTCTTTCAGATAATAAATCGTCTCGCAGCCTGTTACTCCTCTTTTTCCCCGCATTGTTGTAGCCTCGTCATCGTCTCCCCAAATTTCCGATCTTCGTCCTTGACTTACGTCGAATGTAATAATCACCGCAAAGGCGGGCGCGCGGCAGAACTTTACTATAAAAGGGAGAACTTCCGCTGTTCCGTTGCACCCTCGCTTCCATGATGATATCGCGCATTTTCCTTATTTCCAAGTGCGTCGCCGGCGGCTTCTTTCCAATTCCTTAATACGAATCTGTTTTACTGCCAAGTAAACGACCTATCCTCGTTGTTGCACGAGGATCGACTTGATGGAGGTAGTTTGTTCAATTACCGGGCGGATATCTTGCGCAAGGGTGCTCGTTGAGATTTACACTCTGACGTCTCGCTCTGTTGTCTTTTCAACGACACCTTCGCGTTGAGAAGTCTCTTGATTCACGGAATCAAGCTTGGGCATAAACAGAAAGTATCGGTGAGACTCGATTTCCGGCCGTGCGGAAGTTGGCTCACCACTTCTCCCCTTTCCGTTCGTGACAATGACAAACATCCAGCGCGAAGTATCGCGAACGAAATGATTCCAATGTGTGAAATGATCGTACACTGCGGTTCTGCCCTAAAATATTTCCTCTCACGAAGCGTCTTCTTTAATCGACCGTTCGCACGACGTCGTCGCTGTACCCCTTGCACGGAACTCGCGCACTCGCGAGAGGACTCTTCCGCCGCCAGCCGACAGGCAGTCCGTGGGGTCCAGGATTGCCCCGATAAGATGGAAGTTTAGATTAAATCGTGAATATTTAAAGGTCGATTCTCAGGGGAGACTGGGCGCGCATACTTCCTCTCACGTGCTACCAATAACGAAGGGCTTACCGAAGGGTACCGAGATACCCGACACTCGATAAAGTGGAAAGATTATGCGAGTTGCTTTTAGGGATTAAGCCTTATCCAGGAGATCAGCCTTTCCGAGCGGTAGAGAACTTATGTTCGGGTTAATTATTCGATGAAAACATTCTAGCGTATAAGAAAGAAGCTTTTGTGTTCGTATCTCTGTCGTATCGTTTCTCTGTTCGGATAAATAATTAAGGTTACTACCTCTGCTTCTACTATCTCGGTGACGTTGCTATGCTTTGTCGCCTTAATCACCGTTTCAAGTACACGTTTGACCTTAATTTACGATAACGAGCGTCGATGCAACCTAACGCTCCTGATTAGCAGCTTAACGAGTTAAGTAAACGCTGGACCATTTGACGGCCGATGCATACACAGTTTTTCACATTTTTCAAAGTGGGATTACCAACGTAATCCGGGATGAAAGCAGATTGCTGGCTGCTATGCCGAAACACAATGGAGAGGCTTCGCAGCAACAAGTTCCTGTGGCGCGAACGCCGCTCGATTGGAAATATTTCTCGTTGCGCACGAAATAACTTGAATTCAGAGTTTTGTAGCACACGATAACTCCTTCCATGAGATACTTCGTCAGTCTTAACGGAAAGGTTATCAGGTGCACGTGCTCATTTATTAAAATACATATTATGATGCGGTTTAATCGCAAATTACGTTACATAATGCGTCGTAATAATGACGCACTTTCGACGATATGCAAAATTACTGATGCGATTTTATTATGCGAATGTTACGTAGCATATGTTATTATCATTACTAAATTATTATGAAATCAATCAATGAGAGCAATAACGCAAAGTATTATCATGCATTTTATGCTGGAAAGAATGAAATTCTAATGTTAGAGTAATGTATGTACTCAAGCTAAAAATCTTTAAAAATTTATATATTAATATAAATTTATACATTAATATATTTATATAATACTTTAGTTATATTATATCGTTTTGTAGCATTATTTCGCGTTAGATTTGGTAATATATCTCTATTTAAATGGATGCTTCAGATATTAAAATAAAGGAATTAGATCATATGATGCTCATCAAAATACAGCACAAGTGACTCTAATAAATTTCCGAATGCAGTGGTGTAATAATTATCAAAGGAACAATAAGGTAAAATAATCTCATATTTTTATGCGGGAAAGAATAATGAAATTCTGATATTAGGATGATATGTGTACTTAAGCTACTTTACTTTGTAAAAATCTGAAATACTTTAGTATATAGTATATTATATCGTAGATTTTATGTACAATTTGTTGTGTTATATTTTGTCATAATTTAAATGAGTGCTTCAGATATTAAAATAAAGAAATTAGATTCAATATCATCTAAACACAGCTCAAACAACTATAACAAGTTTCCGTGGTGTAGTGGTTATCACATCCGCCTAACACGCGGAAGGTCCCCGGTTCGATCCCGGGCGGAAACACTTTTTTGTGTTAAAATCTAAATAGTTAATCATGATGCATGCTAAAGTAATATCGAACCAATAAGTAAAATATGTGAGAAATGGAAAAATATTATATTATTTATATCATTTTTACTTTAATTCGCAGAATATACGGCGATAACAATATTTTTATCAATATTTATTAAAGTTTTAGTTGCTGTTACAAGAATTCCGCAAACTGAATAATCTTAAGGAGAAATTTTTGTAATTTGTATTTCGCAATTATTATTTATATCGCTAAATATTTGTAGATTTTATAAAATAAAATTTGAGAAACAATTGTATGAAAATATAATTTATAATAGTTCGCGTAATATGATAACCAACATGATATCCAAGAAACGATGTATTGTTTATATCTTCAATTATAACCAATATCACAATAGCTTTCTCTACTCCTTGCAGCTTCCGGTAGATACAAGGTTTCCGTGGTGTAGTGGTTATCACATCCGCCTAACACGCGGAAGGTCCCCGGTTCGATCCCGGGCGGAAACATTTTTTGTATTAATGATTAATCAATTAATCAATTAATCAATCACATAATGCATGCCACCGTAACATCGAATCAACGAGTAAAATATAAGAGAAGGCAGATATTTTATATTTGTTATATTACTTTTAATATAATACGTAGATTAGGATGTTTCTATCTGTTCGGACTTTTGGCAGCGTTTTGAACGTACCATCTTTTAAATTAGAATTATTAGATACTGAAAAGGTGGACTATCTTCTGAGTCGATTAATTAGCTCGCGGGAGCGATATCAGATATGGTCGCAGAAGCAAACAATGTCATTGACATCTTAACAATGATGATCATCGCGGCTTCTTTTGTTTTCGACATAGAGCGATTGTAAACAATCGCAAATAGTTTTTTTTATATCATCCTAAAAATTATTATAAACTGTCACTAACGTGACATTTAATAATACATATCATAATTAGATAAAGAGTAAATGCCTATTAGCATATGCCCTATAGAATTGCACTAGTTAGGCGCATCCCAAAAGTCTTCTTTTCTGCATGGAGTTTTGACGCTTTTCAGGTTTTTGGTGAGTATGTTAGGATGTTCTTCCATCCAACCATATCTCTGGCTGACTCTTTTTATCTCATCTCTAACATATAGCATGTTAAGATCATGATACCGAGTTTCAAGATGCATCAACAATAATTTGGATCAAGGAATTTGTTTTGGAATCTTTGTAATATTTCTATATTCGAATTGGGGGCCATACAATTGAATACTGTAGACCTAAATATATTTGATAATTGCCTTGTACAATAACAATTGTTTTTAATCGATAAATGTAATTTACTGCCGAATAGCAAATACATTTTCCCCGATTGGAGATCTCTAAGTTCTTGCTTGTTAAATATATATTTCTTCCAGTTTAGTCTGCGATCTAGGTGTAGCCCTAAATGGCATCTTCTTTTTGAGGAATTCTCAGATCATTCAGAGTTACTGATGGACACGTCTCTCTACGGATAGTGAATGTCACCTGACAGATTTTCCCGTCCCATTAGTTTTCTCCATTTTTTTAGCCATCTCTGGATGGGATAGAGGCTTTCCTGTAATCACAAGGATGCCTTTATGTGATTGTATAAGCTACAAGTGCAGCTGTGTTCTCCGCATAGATTGTTATTGTCGAGTCTAGAGCGACCAGAAGATCAGCGGTGTATAACAGATAGAATTCTGGCCCTAATATATTATCTTGCGGCACGCTAGATCTTTATATTATTTCTTTTAGTTGTGTAACTATTTTTCTATATTTAACTTTAAAAGTTCTGTATAATGGATAAGATCTTATGATGGCATAGAGATGGCATAGAATTGGAAAACTGTTTTTAATTTTATAAAGCAGTCCTTGATGTCAGCAGATCTTGTTGAAAGTCTGCGAGACTTCGAAGAAGATCGTTGTGCTGTTTCCATATCGTTGTTTATTTTTTTAACAATTCTATGTATCTGCTCTATGGTTAAGTATTTGGAAACCAAATTGATGATCAGGAATCAGTCCATGACTCTATTATTATGGAGATCCTTGAGAGTAGAAGTTTCTCAAATAGTTTCGATAGGGCAGGCAATAAGCTGATTAGTCTATACGATTCTGCAAGTTTTGCAGATTTGTCAGGCTTCATAGATCATAATGATTTGTATCATCCTAATGCTTCCATTAGGATGGAAAGAAGCCCCGTCTAAGAACTGCATTACATAGTTGGGTTATGTATTTTTTTCCCATTTCTGGCAGCTTCTGCAGTATTTGATTGGATATGAGGTCGTACTTCACCTTCTCTAGATTCAGATTTCTTATTTCGGCTCTCACTTCTTTGATATTAAAGATCCTTATAGGGATATCCAAGGTGACGGAAATGATGTCGTCAGAGAACAAGTCATTTTCCTCCTCTAGTGTAATCTCACGCGGGTTAGGCTTAAAAATCTTGGAGAGATGCGTAGCGAATGTTTTGGCCTTTTCTTCTTCACTTCAGGCTCCGTCCTGCTTGCTGATAGGCGGATCGGCCAATAGTAGCATATAAAAGATAAGATCTTGTCCTAACGCAATTCAATTCAGTTCTAGTTCTCAATTCCACTTTAAACTCAGCTCTTCTTTCGAACTTCCTTACATAACAGATGCAATTTTGCCACAACAAAGTATGTCTAATAATAAGTATTGCTTGTATCAATTACAATAATAAAAGAACAGAAGTTCAACATCAGGTATTTAATTTTTCCTTAAATCCATATCCACGAATATCCATTGGTAATTGTTTAGTTCGGCAATCTTCAATCGGCGTGTATAACCGGAAAGTCGCCAACATTATTATCAATATCTAAAGTTTTAGTTGTTATTACTAGTATTTAGTTGTTATTCCGCAAAATGAAATATACTTATGGAAAAATTTTTATAACTTGTATTTTAAAATTACCATCTCGGCCGTTAAATATTTTACCGATTTTATCGATAGATTTGACAAACAATTGTACGAAGAAAGTATAATTTATAATAATTCGTGTAACATGATACACAATGTATTATTTATATCTATAATTACAACCGATATCACATTTGAATTCTCTGCTCCTTACAACTGCTGGTCGATACAGTGTTTCCGTGGTGTAGTGGTTATCACATCCGCCTAACACGCGGAAGGTCCCCGGTTCGATCCCGGGCGGAAACATATTTTTTGCCGCTATATCACCAGTAATTAATAATTTTGAGTAAAAAAGGTGCAATATCTCATATTTTATTATAAAAGATAAATAAATCAAAGCTGGTAAATAAAAGCTGGTAGCATGGATCATGAAATTGTTTAAAACATTGATTAAGGGAACGAGGAAGGGAGGAAAGTCCAATTAACGTGTATAATTATTTGTGCAACTAATTATTGGAGATATTTACATCACGATGGTATGAAATTATATTTACATCACGATGATATGAAATTATATTTACATCACGATGGTATGAAATTATATTTTCATATAGATGGAAAAAATGCATCTCGATTCATTTAGATATAAATGAATTCGCGCATTTAAACTTTGAAATTTTCAAAATAATCTTCAACTTTCGCCATCTTCAAAATATTTTCCTTCTAAAAGACAAATTTCTATTCAGTATCTGTTCTTTCTGTCATATTAACGCACAATTAAATCAATACGGCATTCTGGAGAATTCGTGAGATAAAAATTGTGTGAAAACTTGTAAAGAGGAAATTGTTTCCAGTTTAGCATTGAGAATGTTCTATAATTTTTAAAGACAATGTGACATTCCATCCAAATATATTACTTTCGAAAGAGTATCTAAGTAGATGAAATTATCAAACAATAGTGCGAGGGGCAAAGCCGCGTCTCAGTAGAAACAATGGCAGTCGATTAACGGTAAACTGCCGATTAGAGAGTGCAGGAAAGTACATACATTATGCATGACACTCGTGTAACGATCGTGTAAACCCGCGAATCGAGTATGCGGCAGTCAGCGGGCCGCACTCGTGAAAGTTTAATTCGGGTGACGTGAGCTATCGGCGCCATTAGTAAATCTACGCAAGCCGACACGATGCAAGCGTTCCTTTCACCTCGGAAAACCCGTTCAAGCAGAATCGCGCTCCATTTTTCCATTCGAATTGCCACACGCACGAAAATACGATCCAAGGATGGAGAACATTTTCGGGATCGCCCTCTTTCCGCGAATGTTTTTTTTTTTCTAGAAATTAATTGCAATGAAGTAACTCTTGAAGACTCGATTTCATGAAGATTCGGGAGGGAGGCACGAGGGACGAGATTCCTGAAGATCTTCTCTCTTTGTTGAGGAAACGTTCACGAAGCGACGAGTTCCGATATGAGATAAAGCATGAATTGAGAGCGCGAGGAATTCTCACGGGTGAGAGGGAAAAGATTTTCCGAATCTAGAGGCACTATTTGCGGCGCAAAGTGTTTTGCATAAATCTCTCGTTTACATGGAAGATACATATGCATATTTCGTACAATGTGCACGGCGCAATCACAAAGTCCTCGAAAGGATTGACCCAGAAGGAGAACGCCGGATTCACAAGGCGCAGACGGCGGAGCCACTCGGCTTCTCGGGCTTACAACTTATAATACTTTGTCTCGGGATAGGGAAATGCGGTCTACACCTTCCCGATGCATCCTGCTCGTTGTTGTCGTTTTTCCTTTTCTCTTCGTCAACTCGGCCTCTCTTCCCGAGATTTCCTTCCTTTTATCCCGCGCTAGTCCCTTGCATACAAGTTCTATGAGAACCATCACCCAACTACCCTTAAGTCCCGATCCCGTTTTCATCTTCTTCCCCCCTCTCGCGACTTCGATAAAGATGTATTTCTGGATGCATCACTACGAACGCATAAATATAAAGAAAAATATGAGGAAATGCAGAAAAAATTCTTGAATAATTGATTAATTATTAATTTATATTTATTAAATAAATGAGAAATTATTTATTTAATAATTTAAAATGAGAGATTAAACAAATGAGAAAAAGAATGTTTCGTTTTTATAAAATATTGCGATTGTAATTTATAAATGATATGAGTTAAGTAAAGATGTGGATGAAGAATCTTGTAAAGAGATCAACCAAATTGACTAATTTTTTTCGAAGCGAAAGAAGGCGATCTACAATTTCTCATTTATGATAATTTTTGAGAAAATATGTCGTTTACAAAACGATGCAAACAATTGCATGTTTTGAGCGTAAAATTTAACTAGAACGTACGAATATGTTTATTTACTCGCGTATGAAAAGCTTTTCCACTTTTAATATTTCATACAAGAAAGTAAAATATTGTATAAATATGGGCACACACCGCGTGTAACGCGTAATGTACCAATGCCATTGTGATTTCCCGTTTTGCGTTTGGAACACAGTTTGGCAACACAGATTTTTACATACGCGCCCGAAAAATGAAGGCTTGCATCATTGGTTCCTTCTTTACGAATATGACAAACTCGTGATCGCGTGACATGATTTAATTACAAGTTGCAAAAGCGAACATTATTGTTCCTCGTAATCCCGCGAGTTCAATCCTACCTAACTTTTGTCTCATTGATATTTGCATTTCGCGTTTATCGTGAGTATGTTTCATGTCACTTATGTTGTTTGTGTCGATACATCCGACACTTGGAAGCAATGTACTTATGACACTCTGGACGATTTATGTGGAAAGGAGCGGATGAATTTCGGAAAAAGTAAAGATCACTTTCATTAAAAATGCTCGTCATGGAACAGATGTACTTTATTTTTCACTCTTTTCCTCGTAAAAAAAACATAAAAACATCCTTAGTATATAATTGTTTAATTTAAACATAAAATACTTTTCGCGTAAAAATTATAATTTACGAACAACATAAGCACGAAGATATAGATAATTATCGAAAAATACGGAAAGAAATTAAGAGAACATAATAAGTCAGACGAATTGTACCAGTGAAGCTAAAACTTAAGATTTGATATTAGAAAAGTTAAACAATAAACGGGGATGCAACGACTACGAGACGTGTTAAGGTCCAGGGAAGAAAAAAATGGAAATGTACACGTGCACATGTACGCGGTAGAAGTCTTTACGAACTGTTGGGAACGATATTTTGAGAGACCATCGATGCATCCAAAGAATTTTGAAGCTCGCGTGAAAGCTCATCCGCGAGAAGTCGCTCCTCGTGTATTTCAATCGAGAGCGAACGAGAGATGCACTCGATCTCTCGACGATAGATGAAGGAAGAAAGGAGGGATGAGGAACGAAATAATGCCGTAATTGCAACGCGACGAAACAATCGCGGAACAGAATGCATGTCTGACCCGGTCTGGCAGCGCTCTATTATCACCGTGACGGATATTTCACGTCGCGCCGATCCAGCAGCTACAGCTGCAATTTGGCACTTGCGTGGCGTAAACTGGTATCTCGAGAGATATTACGCGATTACCATGTATACGTGTACGCGAATGTGAGCGTGAACGCGACGAGACGGCGGACAAATTGCGCTATCGGCAAAACTGCGAGCACCCTCATACAATGTTGGTTTATTTTGGTTTTGTTGCGAACGAATAACTCGACATCCGATGAGATACCAATTGATGAGATGCCAATGATATTTTCGTAATTATATTGACAATATACTTAATTATCGGTATAATATTAAAATGCACTTATTTAATTAGTGCGTCTCACTTCTCTGACGTAAATTTATGATAATAGAGTGGATAAATTTAATGAAAGCCAAGTTAAGCACATAATTAAATTCATAATAAATAATGTAAACAATCAATGTAATAGAAAATCATGATCGGAAATTAATTGCATCGTTAATAACGCCACTAGTAAATAATTACAATAACTTATCGATCGCAAACGAAGGATTATTAAATGTTCATCTTTGCATATTTATATGACGTAATTATTTCAGATTTCTATTTATATAAACTTTGCATGGCCCGCAGAGCGAGTGTATAAGTAAATCGTATCAAAAAATTACTTTGCTGTAAGAATAGTCAGACGAGGGATGACCTTATGGTCTATTTTTCTAGGAGATAAAGAGAGATCATGATGTGAGACGGGTAGAGCTGGTAGTTAGCCAGGATTCGTAAGATGTTCAGCACATTACTGCGATATCAGGTCGTCGAGGATCAGAACTTTAACTTTCCTCGGGCGAGATTTTCCTCGCAGTTTCGCTGCGGTTACCAGCACGCGCGATTCAAGCCTCCCTTTTGGTCGCATCTTTTGTATCTTTCTCGCATAAATCATTATTTTTCGATATTAGCTGTCACTGGATTGAATCAATTATTGAAGAAACTATAACTAGATAATAATTGTGATTAAATAATTGTTGAATGATTGATTGTTATTTTCGTGATTATTCGTAATAAATATCATATGTCTGTTAGTTTCTCTTTTATTTAAAGAAATTATGTAAATAGTATTATATGTAATTTATATATCGCAATAATGCTGTAATATTATATTACAAATTTTGTGGTTGTATCGTTCATATTGGAATGCATTACGTTGATATCGTATCTGATACTCTGCAAATAAATAGATAAATAGATTGAATAAACAGTCATTTCATTTATTGCTACTTTAACTGTGTCATAATATTTCCTATTTATGTAGGATATATTTATTATATTTCTATCCTGATGGAATTATTAAGTATGATGGATTTTCGATGCCTTAGATTGATGAAACAATAAGTAAAAGACTATTTATCCTCACAAGGACACAATGCAAAGATATTTCGATAGACTAAGCTGACCTCTATAGACTTCGCCGTTCGCGACTCTATTCGGCTACTGTTTATCACACACTGCTTTTCACACTCTGTCTCGTCTCTCGCATATTGTCCCACACTCTGACTGTCTTTGCTGCCCTCGTCCTTTATATACCCAAAAATGGTGCTACATTTCAGAATTGTCTGCTAATCGCTACATATCATTTGGATGAAGCACATCGTCTCGCGAGCTTCCGGGCGTCAACAGTTTTTCCCGCGGTTGTCTGTTCTGGACGCAAACACTCGCTCGCGCGCGTCGGTGCCTTTGATATATGCTGTCACCGATAATTGTACATTTATTTTAAAGAAATTTTTGATATAAAAATATAAAAATATCTCTTAATCGTAAAGGATAATCGAAAATATGAAAATTATATAAATCTCTTGTGATTATGATCGATAAAAAAATGTATAATATTATTTTTAAAGTATTAAACTTTTTTCGCTTTTCTTCCTCTAACAAAAAAATAGACCTCTAAAATAGACCTAAGCCATAATTTAGAAGACGAATTTTATTTTTGTCAGAAAACTAGTTAATTTTTTTGCAATCTTATACCGCGCACGTCCTTTGTTCCTTTAAACGTGAACATTTAATTGAGACTGACGCTAAATGTTGTTCCATTGGTATTCTTCCTTGTTTTGTCACCACATTTCTGTATCTTGCTCGTTTTCTTTTCTAAGGCCGCGACGCAGTATCGCAGTTGCTGAGCGGGATTATCCTGAAATCCTGCTTTGGCGAGAGAATGGGGGACTGCCCAGGATACTGTGGTAATGTCTCGCCGACGAGGGAGACAAAGGAAGAGAGAAGTCGAAGACGAATGATCCGCGGAATATCAATCTCTCCCTCGAAGGAAACCGGCACGAGGGGATTATTTTTTTTCTCTGCGCCGATGCGAATGCACGCGATGAGATGATCTCAAACACCATCGCTGCGAGAAGCTGCTAGTGGTCCTTTCAGCTGTCTAATCTATTCCGATAAAAGCTTTCGCAGAAACGGTTATAAGCGCGCACGAAGACGCCCGCACGATAGAGAATACTTTGTGTGCTTGGTCCATTTACGGATATCTCCCAAGTGCTTTGAAATATCGGGGTTATTATTGGTCGACCTGGTTCGTGTTGTTGAGATCAGAAGGCGCGTACGAATATGCTACGTGGTCAGTTGGCTTCATCAATAAACGGATAAGATGAGCGATCGTTTCCCGAAAAATATTAATCTTATCAATTATTTCGTTTAATCTGTTGTTTTATCTTTTGATTATTAATATTTGTTCAAAACTTGCATGAATTTCTTATTCTTATTTCATTAATCTTTTTGTCACTCAATCATCAGTTTCATTGATTCGTTAATGTTATAGTTGCTTTAATTTTCAATCTAATTTTAATCTATCTAAATTTAGTCTTTTTGCTTTGATTTATAATTTTCTTATTGATAATTTCCCCCCACGCTTTATAATTTGATTAAAGATTGATGATAAAGAAGATTAATATAGTGTTGAAAATACAATTGGACATCATTAAATTCTTCTCCTACCTGACATAGATATGCCATGATTGATAATCCATCTGTTGTCTGTCAGGATTGATATATCGCGTTGTTCAGACAATTCATAGCGTTTTCCAATAGCTCGTATTATATAAATGATAACATATCCAGTTTGAGATTTCTATTTGTCAGCATAGGTATTTTGAAAAACACACATTTGTCATCCACAATAATATAATCTAAATATAAACTTAATATAAACTATATTTAGTAATATAGACGGTAATATAAACTTTACGAACTTTCTGGACAAGCAAATATTTTGAGTTATTATTGCTTATTATCGGTATTGTCCCAACAAGTATCACGTGATTTAAACTTCGCGCGATATAAAAATTTCAAGACGCCATTGTATAATGAATCACACATTCTTACATAAATCTTACATAACCATTCTGGACCATACTAATTATATACATCGACAATGAATATCAAAAGAAAGTTCCAAAAAAACTAAGATTGATCTTAAAGAATTCCTTTCTGTTGCATTCAATTAACCTGCACGTCCTTAGACCTTAACTACTGCTAATAAAACTATTGCTAATTGCCTTGCTAATATTGATCTTAATTAATATACATGAAAATAAAAAAGTTATACCAGAGAAAAAGAAGAATAGGAGGACTGTAAAAATTCGGAAATAAAAAAATCCGCGCTATCGTAGTTTCCAAGCTGGTGGAAGTCAATGCTATGGTACAGTAGGCTGGAAACAGATACACCATCGGTTTACGACCTTTCCTCGAAAAGAAAGCACCTCAATGCAGGTGAACGCAGGCTTTATCCTCCTTTGATTATCCGCCTTCAAGACGGGCGCGAAGTTTTTAGTGCCGTTCCGCAGGATGATCCACCCGTGAATAATAAACGGCGAAATTTACGGCGCGGAGCGCAACCAGAAGTACCCTCCGTCAGAGAGAAAGAGAGAGCGAGAGAGGAGAAAATAGAGAAAAAGAAAGAAAGAAAGCTAATTCGGACACGGTCCAGCTAAAAGCTGGCAACTTTCTGACGGAATTGGGTTATATACATTGCGCTACGATCTTCAAGTGCGCTGGATTTTACCGCCACATCAGATTCTTTAACTTTTAACCGGTCTCTAGTTGTCTCTCTCTTTATTTCGTCAATAAAACTTGAACTGGTTAAAATCATTTGCCCATTTCGCTTCATTCAGTTTTATCCCCAATGCTTGATGCTAGTTTATGCTTTAGGACTTCTTACTTTTTAATATATATAATCAGAAGAATCTTATCAAAGATTCTTATTAGAAATGAAATGTGGATAAAAATATCTTTTAAATTAACAATGTGAGTAATTATACGTACGAGGTTATATTTTATACAGTTATTATTATATATAATTTTATGTAATAATAATTAATAATAAATAATGCTACGTGAATTTTGTGATAACTGTTGTTCTCGTTAAAGTAGATGTATCTTTTGAAACATCACTCGGGAAGAGAATTGCAATATTATTCCTTCGTCCTTGATACTCGTTTCTCGCATCCAATGTTCCAGTAGCTCGAATTAATATTTCCCACTCCTCTGAATGAGCTCAAAAGTCTTTTGAAAATGGGTTACTACAATAGATGTCACGAAAGAATGCTTGCATTTTAATTTCAAATCCTTTTGTATTGAGGATTATTCTCTACTTTGATTGACGTGATCAATTCATCATATCAAGTTCCGAAATTCGAAAAATGAAACATCAGCTTCGAAGTTAAGATAATATTGAAAGCCTTCAGTGCACATGCATGAAAACTATATTTGCATAAAGAATAAAAATGATAAAAGACATTAAAGAACACGAATGAAATCAAAATATCACTATGTTACATAATAAAACATGAACATATTATATAACGATATTATATAATAACGTTACAGTTTGCGAATCTATGTTTATTATCATGCACGAAAAGTGAAACGTTAACTTTCACGGCCATTTTTTGCTTTATTATCGTCTCTGAGAAACATCAATTTCCAGGTATCTTATCGCAACTTGCAAACTGTGCATAACAGGGAACGTGAGGAAACCGAGAAAAAAATAGAATTTGTTTGAGGATGCTTAATGCACCATTATCATATTACATGGCAAAAGTGGCGACGCGAGCATTAAAAGTACACGCGACAGCGGAAGACACGTAGGAATGGTGAGTTTCGGTGAAAGAACGAAATGGATATTACTCCGCGAGTAACAGCAGGGATGAAAGGAAAATCCTTTAACCAAAATGTTCCTTTTTTCCTAGCGCGTGCGCGTGCCCTCGTCCGCTCTCCCCTTTTTTTCTTCTCCATCGCGAATTCGCCGTACGTGCGGCGCGGTCTATTCGCCCGAGAAGAAAGGACGGGAAGCGGTTCTTGATGACGGCGAATCACCTCCCCCGTTCTTTCTCCGTGGAAAAGTAACGCGACTGCGAGCAAAGTGCACGCGCGGGGACACGCCCGGAAATTCCTCGGCTTTGCGAACTTTTGCGTGCGCTTCGTTCGTTCCGCCTTTCCGTTTCTCCGAGCCGTTGGCTCGTTCTTTTTACTGCTCTCTATGGGAAAAGATGTAATCGAACGTCATGTTGAAGAATATTCATTTTATAAGGTTCAAGTTACTCTCGAAGAAAATTTCCCAGATCATTTTGCAGACAGCGCCTTTATCATTGTCGAGTCCTTCTGTCATTATAAAACATTGTCTCTGTCCAATAAAACATCCTCAAATATAAGTATATGAAAATTCAACGTGTTTCCGTAGAAAACACCTCGTTTTCGTGCACGAGAAGATCTTGCTTACTTTGATATCTTCATACTCTATCTCACGTCCCATTTTTCCGAAACAAGATTGTTAAACCTCACAAGGGATAATATATCAGGATCGGACTTAGGGACGGCAGTTTATTTCACCGTTCGAATCCCGAATACCAATCATCATCTCGTCCATCAATGTCGCCGAAGAGAAGATCAAGCGAGCGGATACTGCTTTTTCCACGTCGTAGAAAAGGCACGCGAATTTTGTAATAGTCACGATCTCGATCCCAGCATGAATCCACAAGCTGGACTATAATTCACTCGCGTCGGCCGATTGATTAATTTGGCCAAGATTGAACTATCGCTCACGTGAGAAACCTGCTGCACCGCGCAACTATGTTGATGTTGCAGTTTTACGTGATGTTGACATACTGCTCGCGCGAGCGTGCGTTGCGATTTGGATTATTGATTCATTCGTATTCGCGAGATACGCGAAATCTAATCTAATTGCACAATTGCAGCATAAAAGATTAATGTGAGTGCCAAAATCATTAGTTCCTTCATCACTTATAGACTTATCTCAATTAATTATTAATTAATTAATTTCAACGATATCTTGTGGCCAAACTTTTTTCATTCGAAGTACGAATCCTCAGTGAGATTAGTAGCTTGCTGAGATCTTCTTTTTCTCCAATCTTTCATTCTAGGCTCAAGACTTGTTTCTTCTTCGATTATCTTTCTGTTTTTTTATTTTATCATCGCATCATCTTTTCTTTGATCGGCTTGTACTTCTTCTGTTAATAACTGACTTGTCTTTTGCTATTTTCGTCAGTTTGTTGTCTGTTGTCTGTTGGTCTATTTATTTGTTCGCTGCATTCTATTTCTGTTCTGATATACTCATTCATTTATTTTCTTTTACGTGCCTGCTGAATTCAAATCTATTAAATTTTCAGAATTTAGAATCAACATATCTCGGAACAAGATAAGATCGAGGCATAACAATTGAAAATGATAATATTAAATCACCATAGACTTGGTCTAAGAGAAAAAGAAAAGAAGAAGAGAAGCAACTGTGAATAACTTTTCATTCGCGAGACAACGAACAAGGATTAGATCTCGTTTAAATAAAAAAGAACGAGAGAAAATGTATTTTACAAAGCATTTCCAGCAGCATTCTTTCGAGGCTTGCAACGTACGCGTGTATACAAATTGCACGACATCGTGCAAATAGTCGCACGATAGTCATAGCCAATTTAGCGGCACGAAAGCGGTGCTGGAGCACCTGTGTCCCGGGGCTTTGAATGATATTGCACCCGTATTCCCGAAGTGGTTGCGGTCACGCAACGGTTAGATTGGCCTGCTGCGCCTTCTTTGCTATCAAAATTCACATAGATAGATCGTACGCTTCCGAGACGAGCGAATATTCACAGCGCAAGATTAATTTGAATCGGGCAAGCGAATTTCGCGTAAGCGAATCTTTTCATCTTGAAGATGCTGGCATTAAAGACATCTCCAGCGAAATTTTCTATTCCGTTTTTGTGAAGATATGAAAGGGAAAATTACATAGCTATATATTTGCGTGCAGATATTTCAACATGCATGAATCCAACGTAAAATTATACTGCAAATGCAAAACACATGGATCTCTATCTCGAAACTGCGATACGATCGTCCTAATATCGTAAATTCATTTTCATTATTAATCCATTGAATATTCACTGATATAAATAACTTTGAAATAAATATTTTCTGTTTATTTGATTAAGGAAGCGATTCTTCAATGATCACATCACAGATATTTATAGACTGTTGATGGATTATTACTGCTAAATATATGCTTTGCAATGTGAGAATAAGAAGTTACATTTTTATATCTTGTATTGTTATGCAATATTATGGTGCAACAATCCTTTGTCTCATTCTCTTTGTATGGATCGGTAACACGATCAACAATCTGTTTCTGCTTTACATCGCAGGTAATTAATTTATATAAATACGTAAAAGGAGCGACATGCACTCGTAGTTTTCAGCATCTTGGTTGATATTCTTGAAATCACTAAGGAGAGAATTGGATGTTGAGTAAGTGTTGTACATGTTACGTGAAAATCCGAATGAAAATAATGATAGAAGCGTTAATTAAAATTTATAATTACGATCACTTGCCCAAGCGCAGAGCTTGAAGCAATTTAAGAAGCAACCTCAATCAGTATTTATCGAGAGAATAAAACTCGTCTGAAGTTTTCAAGGGAATGAGAGAAAGGCCAAAAGGATGGCCTTCGTTTCTCTAAGAGAGAGAGAGAGAGAGAGAGACAGAGACAGAGACAGAGAGAGAGAGAGAGAGAGAGAGAGAGAGAGAGAGAGAGAGAGAGAGAGAGAGAGAGAGAGAGAGAGACAGAGAGACAGAGAGAGAGACAGAGAAAGAAAGACATGATATACAACGTAGGACAATCCCTTTTTAGCCACTATTTATCTTGTACGCCGACACGTCACACGGCATCTGTGACAGTAGAAAACGAACTCGAGAGTCGAATCGGTCGCTCATCGTCATTAAAGATACATCTCTTTACAGGTGATATCTTCTCTGCTTTTTCCCTGCTTTTTAAATTTTTTCTCTTCTTGTTTTATTTATCTGATCCCTCCCCTTTCCCCATTATATTTCGTGTCCGTTATCTTATCGATGATCATTTTAAACGAAATTAAATTTCATCGGAGTTATGATAAATATTGCGCAAATAAATACGAGATAATGCACAAAAGTGTAAAATTAAAGCTTAAATAGCCTCTCAAATCTAAATGGCCTCTCAAATCTAATCAATCTAATCGAACTGAAAAAGATGTTATTTATGTGTTTAGGTTTTTTTATGCAGGATTAAACGTATCTTGTTACATTGTATCACGCATCCAAATTTTCGAGATAAGTAATTCGCCTTATTTTTGTATTTATTTCTATATTTCTCTATTTTATTATTTCTGTATTTCATCCGCTAGAAAACAAGTGAAGATTCATTTCCATTCTTCGCAAGATGAATCATTTGGCAAAAGTCATTATTTTCATTGGAACAATTTGATAATACTTACATGACATGATCAGTCTGACTAATGCGTGATCATAACTACTTAGAGCTGAAGCGTTAATATGCTGTCATTTAACATATTATTAATTTTGCATCGCTATGAATAATTACGAACAAATTATTGTGAAAGCGCTTCAATCTCTTTACATTCGCTAAAATTCTCATAAAGAAGGATACTTTACTAAATCACTAAATATAAATGTACATTATTTTATTTCTTAAAAGATTATTTTTAATTATTATTTATTTATATTTATTTATACTATGCATTACTTATTTAATTGAAATATATTCTCCATTTATCCAAATAAGGGATAAGAAAAAGAAAAACAGAATTCGGAAATTATAAAAATTTTTATTTTGAATAAACTTTTGATGAGATAATATATCTAATATAAAGATCATATGATAATATTATAATATAATAATAGTAATTTTTGAATAATTATTTTGTATAACACTTTATAAATTTACTTATAAACTTACTTATAAATCTTAGTTCTTCGTTTATCACATATATAAGAAACGATAAGTGATATAGTAAATGCTTAAATCACAAACAATTTTGTTTCTATCATATTCAATAATCAATAAGATGGAATTTATTAATGATTTAATATTAACTATTGTTTTAGGTTTGCTTATTTTAAAATGCTTCTAAGCGATAGCAGAGATAATAGACTAGTAAATAACAACGTAAAACTCGCATTATTCCATTTATACAAATCTAAGACACAGATTTTTAGTTCGATCTCCCAATTTTGCGAACATATCACGACATATCAAATTCGAAAAAATTCTCTTCACCCACTCATGGGGTTCAATTTTTTCTTGTTGCCAACATGTAAGTTTGACAGAGAAATAAAAGCAAAATCGGAATCGACAACGCGATTTGTGCGCACGATGCGGCAAGAGCGCATGTAAATATTGAAAACAACCGGATGGGCAGATGACGTGACGGTTTTTTCTCTAGAAAAGCAATTACCTGAAAAAAACAGAGTGCAGCGATTTTTTTTCGCATGTATGCTAGGGCAAAAAGTTTTATACATAAATATCGCGTATTGCGTCGCTCGGAGTCAGTCGCGCGTGCTATTTTGTCATCGGCAGTGAAGTTTTTCGGAATTAAAATTTCTCGCCTACTCGTGAGAATCAAATTAACATTGCGATGAATCCACATTCATCCACAGAACATGTTAAAAAATCTTCTGCAAGATACCGTTGAATCGATTGCGCGGAGTCGAACATCGATTCGTGCATTATCTATTCGCGACAAGGATGCGAATAGTAAAATAATCGACACCGAAAATATCCTAAGTTGATAATAGATTAATTAAAATCATCCGATCGGATTGAGATTGATGTCGATCAACACAACAACAATATCGAAATAATATTGAGTGCTTTCCTATCTCAATAGATACATAAAGAAATGATTTATTATGCAATTCATATCTGCTTTGTATAAAAGATAAATGGTTGTCCTATGTAACGAACATGCACAAATGAAGCTTTTATATTTATTACACAAAGTAATATCTCTTTCCATAACGATAGACATCGATGCGCCAAACTCTTAACATTAAGCGCGATGTGATTCAAATATAATCATTTAATTATATCTCGCACCGATACGAAATAATCTCTTTTCCTACGAAAGATATCTGAGTAAAATGCTCTAGAAATGTCCGATGGAAGGGAGATCTTTGACGATCAGAACCTAGGCATTTCATTTTTAAGAACGCTGTATCGTGAATTATCAAGATATCAATTTAGCACGCGGCGAATTGCATCTATAATTAGATCCTGTTGTTTCCCGTTAACATCGGAATGGCAGCGGCGAGCCGTAATACAAAACGATTTTCTCGTTCGGCTCGCTGAAATCGAATCAACATCACGATACACCCATATATCCTGTCAGCCGGCTTCAGCCTGCTGGAACTCTTTCTCTCTCTCCAGCTCTCTGCACGTCTCGCTACACGGTGTGCATAAACATGCATCGATGCACAGTAACTTTATATATATATTCCGCATATGGATGTTGCAGCAACAACAGAGCCAGCCAACGCGCAGCAGGCGCCAAATGAATTTTGGATCTCGTCTGCATCACGCGCCTTTTCTCAGTTCTCTCTTAATGTGACATTATAATGAATAAAAGAAAACACAATTTCTCTTTATTGTTATTACTTTATAAATAATTCGCGGTATTCCAATCACGAACTGTGACTTTGTGACTAATTTTAAGTAATTTAGGATCATAATTATTTCAAACGACTTTGTTAAAAGGAATTATTGCTCCAAGGAAATGGTAATTGCTTTAGTTTATATAATTCTGATGATAAAGATCGGGAACGGTTTCCGCAATTAATTTACGCTTTAATTCGATAATTCGACTTTACAGTTTGTTGTAAAAAGCTTTCCAAGAAGAATCGGGAATATTTTGCGAAATTTCTAATTTGCATAATGCGCTCGAAACGCACAGCTAGTTTTTGAACGGCTTGAGGAACACCGAAAGAAATTCTATGTTCATTTATGGCTGATTTATTTCTGATCCATATTTATCTTCGGCAAATGCGTGTTTATATGTATGCGTGCATGTTGATACCGAACGGCTGTATTGGCTTTGGCAATTCATCTTCTGTTTCATCGAAATATGGATATCGGAGAACATGTATCGTATATGTATACTATACAGCATCCCACTGATTCTGATCTTGCCCTTTTCTTGTACGTTCCCTTGTGTTTACGAGAGTGCATCGTGCGAGGAGAAAAAGAAGCGGCAACGGAGTTCAAAATATATAGCGGCGATCGTAAAAATAGCTTTAGTAAATTAAATTACGCGTATATAGCAGAAGAATGATATCTTTTAAATATCATTTGCGAGGCAAAATCATTGCACATTGTGCGAATAACATTTAAGCGCGATCTCATGTCTCAGATCTATATGATATAAATTTGTACACCGATTTCTAATGACAATTTATGATATCCATGTTTATTTTTGGTTTTTGCATTTTTGTAACAGTTATACGCAATGTACACAATGTATGCATGTACGCAATTCGTGTCACTGTCCGCAAAGGATATATGTCAATCTACGTTACGTGTCCATAAACTGTCAGAAACACGTCACGTGTGAATTTACACGATTGTCAAATCGAGCTGTTGAGAAAAAAAATATGAAAAGTGGTTCGAGCTTTCCTTTCTTGTAATTTGCGAGTAATATTAGTATGAACGAACACACGATAAATGCTAATATTATGCAGTAAATAATAATTCGTTAAAAGGCGCTGAGAATTGGCAGAAATCTGAGCATTTGACAAAAGTCACAAAAATCAAATACGCACGTTTTTGTTTGATACTTGATATTAGCATCTCATGTTTCTATAAAATTCGTTGTAGTTGGTTCCTCGAATCTATTTATCAACAGCTTTTACTTTGATTACTAATTTTACTAGTAATTAATTCAACCTCATCGCCTCATTGAATGCAGTTCTATTGAAATAGTCCAGTTAAACGAAGCAAGTTTTCCGGCAAAACAGTGTTCTCTAGTACCGTCGGAATTAGATTTTTCCTATTTTAATTGATTCATATTTTAATTGACACAATAATTATCTATATCAATACTTTGTCCCACGAATGCGTAAATGATAATCTTCATCTGCGATTCCTTATCCGAATAGTCTGAGAAAAATTTACCGCATTTGCGCCTCATTAAACTGCCATGTACTTAAAACAAGCAACTGTGCTTCAAATGCAGTTCAAAGACGGGTTTTCCGTCAAATTCGTTTTCGTAAATTTTGCAACATATGCCAGGAGTAAATAAGAGACTCGCGACTATGCGATATGCATCCGCATAGGATACAGCGATTTACGAAACGCATTGGGAAAGACCGTCTATGTCGCTTAGCTCACGTAACGGCTCTAGATACGTGCATGATTATCATCGTGCGAGATTATTTGTTATCAGTGATGAATCGATCACTCCACAGCCGTTGATGCTCGATTTGTTTGCGCCGAAATCGCGTGTTCGCGATCCGCGGTATCGTGAAACGCGATCTTCTTGTTTGGCGTGGCACGGCGAACGAACCAGTCCCGTTGTTAAACTTAGGCCGCTAAATTAATTCGCCAATACCGATGCGCGGTTGTGTTCCTGGAATTGCATGAGGCGAACAGTGCGACACAGTGTGACACAATATGATCGAAAGGGTCGTGATATAGTGCAGGCCGGAATAACAGGATATCGCGGTATAATAGGAGCCGGTACCGCCAAGCTCTCGCTTGCAGCCATTAATGTTTGAAGTTTAACGTTCTCTCGTATAATGCCTGTGATTTAATCTTTCGTCCGTCGCGATTTATTCGACTTAATAAAGCTGAATAGACCATCGTCTCCGAGTGATATTCTCATAGACGATAGCCACTTTGCTGGCAAGTCTGACTTTAATACTTTAATTGCCACGGAATTCCACGATCGCGAGGAAATTAAGGGTTTTTCTTTCCCGTGCGATTTATCGTGCGAAATCTACGACGAACAGCTCGGTCGAAAAATAATATCTCGGCTGCATGCTATGCGATGGACGCATCCACTTCTGGACAGACAGTGCTATAAATCGCTCCGCAGCCATAAGAGACTAACTCCTCGTTTATCATGCTCTCTCTTCTGTCCGCTCTCTCGACCATCCGCGAAGAAATATTTTTCGCTGCGAGAATATGGGAAAGCGCGCGAGAAGAATCTGAAATTGTGAGATCTACGCTATTCTTACGCCACCGACAAATACCGCTACATGCAAAAAGAGAGAGAGAGAGAGAGAGAAAGAGAGAGAGAGAGAGAGAGAGAGAGAGAGAGAGAGAGAGAACTCTACTTCCGCTATCGCATCTTATCGTCTGTTATTGTACATATGGTATTCGATCAGCAGCGTTGAGAATTCCATTCGTTAAATGAAATTTCAGCAAAAGCTGAAAACGCGTGCACGCGCGTACGCTAATATATATATCTGTAAGAAAGCTTTACTCTTGCGATATTTCGCATAACTTTTACCATGGTATTGACCAAAACCTTTTGCGATTAGCGTACGCGCGTGCACGCGTTTTCAGCTTAATATATATATATATGTATATATATATGTCGACAAGAGAAGTCTTTGTTTATTATAAGCGCTAAAAGCAAGTACCGTCATATTACGTTAAAAGAAGGCATCGTTGCATTTAATGCATGATATGCACCATGCAGACACAACCGTTTTTCATTAAATCCATGATTCACACAATGTTTTGTCTTGTGCGAATACAAGCGAAAATCACCAAGCTGCTCTCCTTGTAAGTACTGGTAGATTAACACAGGTCTATAATTATGGCAACGCGAGGCCATGGGAATTCTGTCACGTAAAAAGAATGTTACGATCCCCGGAAAATTATGATCGTCCAACAATGCTGAGAATTGCATAAACATGTTAGATGTTCTGTGAGAGATGACTGATTAGTCATCTCTCGAATTACATCGATACGTAATTCAAAAATAAAAGTGGATTTCTTTCTTTGAAAATAATTAAAAGTCTAAAACTAATCCATGTTTTTAAAACTTTTAAGATTTACAGATTTACTTGGTTTTGTTGAGTTAACATTCCTACTAAATTGTAATTAATGGAATAAGGATTTATTAACATTAAGTGAGATATTTGATATAGCTTTGAATATTTCATGTGGCTTCGTTTCTTATTATAAATATCTATCGTATAAAATATACAATATTTTAATCAGAAATTCTAATCATTTATTCCGATTTTAATTCTAATTAATATATCACATACATCATACATCATAGTCGCAACTTTCGGATAATTATTCAACTGAAAATCCAGGCGTACGGATCTATTTGAAAAAAATTCATTAACCGAAAAATTTGTTATTATTATCTATTTATCCTATTGAAGGCAAATTCCTCTTTAGAACGAAAATACGGAATACCTTCCACATCTTTCGTAGCACATCCGGCAGAAAAATGGTCGCGCGAAAACGTGCACCGGTACGTGTACGCATCAACCATAAATCGCGCGACACACGTAAATGCTGTTCACTTCATTTTTCATGTGCCACCGTGTCTCTAGAGTAAAGCGAATAAAGCTCACCGCGAAGTCATCTCTCGCGTATAGGCAGAAATCCTGCAAGAAAGAATACTTCGAACACGGATACGAAGTGTAAAATTACAAAGCGATTTTATATTTTAGATATAAAATGCAAGCAGAAATGTAGCCCCAAATTAAATGATTATTTTCGATGTTCTTTATTTTATTATTGTGCAACTGATCTTGGATCATTATTGGATTGGTATATTTGTCACGCATTTAGCATTACATATATTCTAGAATATTTGACTGTTCTCACAAATGTTCGCAAAATCTATATTGGAACTATCTACCATCATTTCTTGGAACTGATTTGATACAATCTCAAGTAATTTTCGGCGAGGCATTCGCTCGCTTCTACAGCCGTTCCTGATCCAAATGCATATCGTTTCCTTCGGTCGTGTCTAACTAGGCTTTTGCAGAACTTGTCGGGCGTGAGCTCTTTGGTCGATGCGTCTGCTAAGTTCGTCAAGTTTCTCCGTATAATTTACATACGTGATTAAAATTTGCCTGATTACGAGACGCCACCAGCTCGTTTCTGGCGAGCTAACTAGCCTCTTTGCGATATCCCACGTAGCTCGGCTAAAGTTTTATGTGAGTGGAATATAAATTTTTCGCCGAATTGAATGCGATTCCTCATTCAGTTGTTATCGCGCTTCCATTATATGCATTTGGACTCCACGAATAAAAACATCCCTATCTGCCATGATTATGTTGATGCAATTACGCGCCGTTAATGTACGGAATCAATCGAATTCGCGACATTTTCGTCGAGAAATCGTTTTGTTTACGGAGTAATCGATATCGCGATGCCTGAAGCTACCTGTATTAATACAGGCATGCCAAATTTAAGGGAACGCGGATTAAGCGAGTGTGCGGTGTACCGATAGGATAGCATTTCCGGTCGGTGCACCGATCCGCCCTCCAAGCCGGTGTATGTAGTTTACATGCGTAATTGAGGCGGGAGGAGGCTTCGTTACGAAACCACCACCATCGCCCTCTCCCTCGCGCAGCCTGTTGATCACCCGCGATTCTCCCGCACTCGTCGCCCCTAATTAGTAGTCGAAATAACACCTTGGCCAGTGCCTGAGCCGTGTTTGCACAGCCGGGAGGTGCTATCTATATCCGTTAATTATCTCGCCGCAATTGTTCGTTCAGCATACTCGTTCTCGCATCTTTGGCAAATGGTACATTAATATTTGTATATCGTCATATTTTTCGCTGAAATGTTTGTAGAAATTTATTATCGAATTAATTTTTAACTGCATAGTGACATATCGTATAGCTATACTCGTGAATCAATATTGAATTGATCTTGGTTATACAATGAAATAGCTTTTTAGCCGAATAAAGATAGATTGAGATATACTTTGCATTTATATGCTTATATTTAACATGAAGAAGCCCTTAACTAAGGAAATAAATATAAATTCATAGAAAATGACGCTCATATTTTCTATGAAAAGATTTCATTGTTATCACAGTACTATTTAGTTATCTGCTGCTTCGTTATCTTAATGTAAGTTATTTTGTCATCGCGCGACTATCATTATTCATCATTACAGATTATGTATCTCAATCTCTTGTTTGTATCTAAAATAGATATCAATGTCAATAATTTATTATTTTCTATTTTGAGAATATAATGATTTATATATTTTGTCGCGAATTGCATAACTGATATTGTAAATATAATTTCGTATCATTATTATAGTATCTCATCAAATGATTTTAATCGAAAGTATTTTATATCGAAATTTCGAGTCAGAAAATTCGAAGCCAGCATCAATATTGACTTTGGAACTCGGATATCAACCTACCAAAGATAAGACATATTATTTTCTCACATTGACACATATTATTTTTCGATTATATTATAGCAAGAGGATTGTCCAATTTTTGGAGAACTATCGAAATTTTTATCGTTCGTGAGAGTTTGCAAAGAATCGCACGGTTTGCGAATCGTTCAAGATGTTATCATTCAATTATGGGATTTAACCCTCATGTAACACAACAAAGCAAATGCGAAATAGGCGATGAAATGACGTAGACGAGTTTTTTCGTTGCATCCGTTTACCTTCACTCCTTACGTTTGACTAGATGCAAACTAATGTTGTACCATTTGACATTTTGCAATATTTCGAAACACGAAGAATGATGAAAAAAAAATTCTTCCGAGACACAGTTTTCGCTTTTCGAATCAGACCTTTGCAAAGAATCGCGAAACAGATAATGGCACGAAAATTCTTATTTTATTCTCATTTCATCGTTCATGTTTTCTCTTAACAATTTTTATCTCTAATGAACATGTCTCTGTATGAACAAATGCTATAGTTGATGCAACTCGATATCTTATATATTTTCTAAAGCAAAGCAAGCAGAACGAACGAGATATCAGGATCAATGAATTAACGCGTGATAATCTCGCTTTCTCCGCTTCGGCAGCAATATACACGTATTCCTGTTATCCATGTGGCGAGGTATATAAGTGTTCGCGATGTGAGACAATGTCGCGTAAACCCGACCATTAATGATATAAACAGTTATGCGACATTAAAGGAAATGACTTCGTGCATGCAGATAGGCGAATGCATCGTGCGTAGTTCGCGCGCGATAGTTATGCGGCCGAATGACTGATAACGCCGTTGTAACGTATACGTTCGTGCAGAGTCGCCTTGTTTTAGCATGCATGCTGAAACGAGGCAATCCCGCGCGCAATTAAGCCATGAATGTTCATGCTACGAGGGTGGTGCTTGTGCAAAAAATTATTTCTTTCTTGCGCAGCAATCGTACGAATCTTTCGTATTCTCTCGTATCGCTGGTTGACGAAACGGAAAAGATCAGGAGTCTCAGCGGAATATCCTTATATTCGAATACTCTTGATAGAAACGTTACAATTGCTGATTAAATTTCTTGATCATATAAATAATCAAATTAGGATTAAATTCCGGATTAGCGAAGTAACCGTCGAGATAAATTGGAACGGAATGGCCAGGGATTAATCATCAAGATTTCATATTCTAGAAACAATCGCTCGAACTGCTGATGCGCTGAATCTTTTTGATAGTCTGAATTATTTTCCGGACAGAGGCACGTTAATACAGAGACCGTTGTCTCTCCATCTTCGAGTTCTTCAACTTGTGCGAAAAATAAAGTCACGTTCAGCTCCGGAACGTTTAGCTCCAAAAGTAGCAACGGACACGTCGCGGGTAAGCACACGCGGAACGACGATAATCCGGAAATGCGCTTGAGTGACCGGCATAGCCAGGACCGATGTGACGATGGTTATTTCCGTGGGTTTAGCCGCGAAACCAAACAAACCGGGGCTAGGATCAGAATGAGTCGACGAACGGTAAATATCACCTAGCCGATCGTCGAAGCGAGTATTCGTGCAAGCGTGCGAACGTATCTCCGAAAAGGCTATTTGCGTTGCTCTCTACCCTTTTCCTTTTACGGTCGCATCTCATCCCGTCTCCTTCAGCCCTTATCTTCCAGCTATGTTGGTGAAAGGAGGTTTTTCGAGATGTTTGTTTAAAGGGTTCATCCTGAGCAGTACTACCATAACGAGGCTCATGCTAATGCAATATTCAGTAGTGTATAGCCGCAGGTTATCCTAATTAAAATCTCCCGCTATTCAACCCCTTCGCCGCTTCGTTTGCCCCAGTGTGTTCCGATCCTGTTCTTATAGATATATACACGCGCTCTCGCGCGGAATTTCACCATGGCGTATGGATGAAAGAAAAAAAGAATGAAGAAAGAATATCTCGTGAGTGAAGAATTAAATTCTTCTGGTATTTCCTTTATCTGAGATATTATGGTATCCTTGTTCTTGGCATCGAGTAAGTTAAATGTTTCATCCTTCGATGTTAATTCTTCGAAACATCGATTCGCAAATTCGAGCTCGCAGCTTTCCAAAGCTTTCATTTTATGTCACGGTGTTTTAACCGATTCCGATTGTGTTCTTCGATATTCTCTCATTGTTATCATTTATTAGTCTTAAAGCGATATGTCTAAGTTGTACGCCGAAATAATATAAAATGTATCATGGCCGCACGAAACATCAAATATTGATTCGGAAATCGGGAATATTCACTGTCACGTTTGCAATCACGTGATTTATATGGCGCAACGATGCTATTTATATTCGTAATTTATCGCAAGACTATCGTGATTTTAAAACCGAGTTACTTATTGTCGACAGTGTTACTCTGTTTTCGTCAATATTTCTCACTTGTTGCTACACCAACCACAGGATATTTTACCCGGCATCTGCATCGGACTGATTTAAAACACTTTTGTACATTTGTTTCTACGTTTTCCCAAATGGAGTTCCCCAATTCGTGAGATTTCCGATAAGAGACGATGACCTCTCTCAATAATTTTGTTGAGAAAAAATGAACATTGAATTTCGCAACTATGTTATTACTTCATTCCACTATCTGCCAAAAATTCCGGAGAATTTCATACAAGAGAATGCAATAAGTATGATGAGTTGATATAAGGAAACTTTAGGGAAACTTGTTGAGGTAATTGTCTTCACGAGCCATGAATGCAAAAATATCGGTAGCGTCAGATATTAAACTCCTACCGTCAAAATCACATCGGTTTCAATCTCTGGTAAATAAAGCCTCAACCGAGTAGTGGAAGTGTGACCCATGTGGTCAGACACTAGTAGATACAGTCCGCTGTATCTAAACTCCCGCACGATAACGCTCGGCCCCCTGTGCATTGTGTGCATTGTGCGATCGCGAACAACGGTGTCTTTCATTATGAATAAAGCTGACTGATACCTCCGCAAATTTTGAGAGCCTCGTAAAATGCTGTTTTAAACATGGATTTAATTCATTTCTCTTTATTGTGTCATTTATTACAGATGCAGGGAAATTATACACTCTTTAGAAAAATTTCCTTGATTTTCGAAAAAAATATGAAATACAACCAAACAGAAATAAATTAATACATTAATACAAAGAAAGTAACAAACAACGGAATGTATCATCAAGATACTGAACGCTAAATTGTAGTATTTTTAGTCGAATTTGATATCTGTGAAATCGTAAACGAATTATCTTGCTCTGCATGAAAAGGATAATTTTATCTTTCTGAAGTAATGATTTCTCCTAAATCAGTGCGATATATCGCCAAAAATAATTTCGTTGACCCGAATCGTCAAAGTTACATAAATGATGCTAGCTACGAATGCACGAAGTGGCTACAATCACACTGGTACATCACGCGACGTAAATAATAGCACACATCGTGCAGAACGTACCGCCGTCAGCGCAAATAATTGCGACTGTTGCAAAACGAGAGCATTGCTGAGTGAAAATGTAATTCCACCACAAAGGAAACCGCCATTGATATTTAGGGTGTCGCTTCGTTCGATGGATGCCTTGATTAATTTGTTGTTGGGTTGATCTCGGAGATGAGAATGTGATTAGACCATCTTCAGAAATATGAAAATTGAGGAAGAAAGCGAAAGCAATTGTAATATATAAAAAATAAAAATAAAATGAGGTAACTACACTACAGTGTATTACGATTTATAATACGATTTTTCTTTGAGGAGATGATTTTATCTACATAATAAGAATTATATACGTAAATGTGATATATTTTTTTCCCTTCACTTCGATCATTATGATCTTAATCTATTATGCATCCATTTTTAAAGAGAGAAAAGTGACATAGCTGTCTCTCAATGGAAGATTTTAAACACATTACACATTATACATTCACACATGTATACTTTTACGATGATTAGTGTCATGTCTTCTTCATTACATAAGAATATTTGCATATACATTACTAGTCATGTATAATTTACAATGTTTTCAAAAGAGTGACTCTATACAAAGTAAGTTAAAACTGTTTTCTATGTTTCTGACTTTTGATATTTATTTAAAATTATATATGCAAAACTTTGTTATTTATGTAGCTTTAATTGGAATTCTTATTCATGAAAATATTCATGTTTATAGGGAGCCAACAAACAATTCTCTTCTTTCTTTTCGCGCCGACTAATATCATGTTTTGTCAGTTATATAAAGGTTACATAAAGTTTCATTTTCCGATCTTCCTTCTTTCGATGGAGGCAACCGGGGAGTAAACAACTCCGTTTAATCCCGAGACGAGACTCTTATCGCTCCTTTTATGCATACTTTGTAGACCTCGTTAACGCACTACGCCCTACGTACTTTTTCAACTACTTACTATTTAACGGGGCATTTTTTAATTTAGCGAGTGCACACGGAGCGTCCGCTTATGAACACTTTGCGAGGATATTAAAATTCCTTCGAGATTCTTTCCAAGTTTACCGCTCTTTCTCTCGGACTAGAGAGTTCCACCGAGAGGTAGTTTAACATTCTTTGACGGCACGTAGCGCGGCTATCTATATACACATTTATTGGTTCTACATTGTATGTTTTTTCATATCTTTGTATATGATCGGAAATATTATGTAAACGGAAATAAGTGGAAATAATAAAGACGTCAATAAAAAAACGTTACAATCGCAGAAATAAAAAAAATAGAAAGAAAAGATTAAAGATCATAGAATTAATGAAAAAAGAGATAAAGAACTGATAAACGTTTATCGAATTCATTTATTATTAGTTCATATATATTTTAAGAAAAAATGTTAAAAATTTAAATTAAATTAATTTAAATTGAATTGATAAAATTAATAAAATTCATATTAAAATCGAAAATAATTAATATGATATCAGCTCTCTATTCTAATTCATCGGAATTGTTGGCGTAATTTATTACATTTGTCGCTTAATCGTAATCTCAATCGCGTGTAAAAATTTGATTCTAAAAGTGCATTCAAACTTCTCCTTTCTCTTCTCTCGACAAATCGCAACACGCATTAAAAACGACGACGCGTCGTCTCGTAAAATAGGGCTACAAGCGTACAAAATGCAAGAGGCATCGGTTTTATTGCGATCGGAATCTGCGCTTGGAATCGCAGTTTTTCGTTTGTTCTCTTTTTTTTTGCGACGAAAAATACATGGAGTAATCGACTGAATAAAAAGCTGTTTGAATGAGAAGAAAGCGAGAAGGGAGCGTGTATTCGTGAGCCTGAATTCACAGGAATTCGTGCACATGGTCGTGAGGGAACCGTCACGAGAAACAACGGCAGCGGGAAAAGTGCGGGAAATCGCGCTGTTTCGATGCCATTTTGTCGCTTTCATGGAAATTGAACACCTCGCGAGGGCTAGGTTCTTCAGTTGCTTTTCGATATGCGGCATACGATAAAGTACGAGAAAGATAGAAAAAAAGTGAACACGCGGATTATAAGCCTCTTTTCTCTTCGATGTCTTTCTTTTCTTTCTTTGCAAAAAAACAGAAGAAAAATAGAGAGATTATCTGCCAGATAAATTTAATTTTGAAGGAAATTAGGGAATTGTAAAATATAAACATTAACAATACAAATACATGCAATTGAAAATTACAAATGAAATATATAATAAAAATACATATAATGAAATATTCCGATTAGAGGTGAAAATTACTAAACAAATTCACAATTCAAGTTCTCATAAATTCTTTACTCAAGTTCAAATAAACTATTTTTGCTGAAAGCCATGCCAATAATTGTGGTAATATAGGCTTATATTTATCTTGTTTCTGTAATGTTCTTTCATAATTATTAATTTGATCGATAATTTTTATCTCTTTTTCAATCGATAAAGACATGATAGTATTATATTATAGTAAACCATGATAAAAACATTTACAAATGGTAATGTTTTAGGAAAAAAGGAAAAAATCCAATGATAAACAATCATAAATAGATAGAAATAAAAGTATCGAAAGACAGATTGAAATATATGCCGTCACTGCTGTTTGGAGATAATTACAGGCAATGCTGTCAGTATTTATTTCGAACAAAAATACATGCATAAGATATATTGCGTTTTTCTTTTTCTTTCTTCTTTTGAAAACGTAAAATATCAAGAGTTTTGCGATCGATAATTTTGATTGAGTCTCTAATAATTGAGTTTGTAATGATATATATGAAACGCTGTTATTCATTATATTTCATTATATTTTCTATTATATAGAATACATTTTGTGTGTGTGTGTGTGTGTGTGTGTGTGTGTGTGTGATGCTAATCGAACGTCTTCAACACAAAACAATACTGATTAACAATTTTCAAACATATTTAAACTTATGTTTATCTTTTAGAATATTTGTATTTATTGATTCATTCATTTATAATATATATTTTCGAAAACTGCTGGAAAGAAATTAGGTTGCGAGCCTTTTGGGAAATATGTTATGTGCTGTCGACAGTATGATTTCGAGAGAGATCATTTCGGAAATATATCATCGTAACGTGTTCAATGATGAACGCAACTTGAAGCTGATGAGATCGGCAAAATGATTTTATCGATCAATTGCCACGCAGATGTGTGCGAATGCATTTTCAATGGGATTCGTGCGGTAACTCTCTTTGAACCCACAACCTCTTTTATTTAGGCTATTTCGATAAAGCCAATTTTTTTTAGCTCTTTTAACATCCAGTTCGATATTCCTTTAGTAGAATTTCACGCAATTGAGTATCGATAATATTGAAATTCATCGGGAAGTGCGATTAAAACAAATGCGAATTCTTTCTGATTGTATTTTTTATTGAATGCAATATAAATGATATTTAAAAATTAAATAATTTATTATATATATACTTTTTTTGATATAAAATCTCATTGATTTAAAATAAAACCACATTTTGAATAGTTCATTTATTATTTGAATATATTGATGAACAAAGTAATCGTTTCAAAAAAGAAAGAAGGAAATATTTTTAAGTATGAATTATAAACTTATATAATTATTAATTTTTATAATATTATATTTCTTACTCGATATCTTTCCTTGTATTGCATATTTCACAATAATACAGAGAATTCTTGCTCATGATCTTGCTTTGAAAGAGGAAATCGCGAATTGGCAAAACATATAAAACTTATATTCGCGATCGATCGAACTTTATTTCGCGTTCATCTGATAACTGTTGTTTGCGTACTTTCAGTTACGAAGTAAATTTTATCGCGCTCCATATCGTTCATCGGCCATAATTCTGTCACCGATGCCGGCTAATAAGTACCATTGATCGGACAAGCGAATTTTCTATTTTATTATCCGTTTCTCCAACGACGTTATCGGCTAATATGATCGTTAATACGTTTAATTAGCCCAATTTTTAAAATGTAACACCAGTCAGAAATAAATATTGCAACAGCGATGCTCTCACAATTAAATCATTCGCGAAATAATACATTTGGCTAAGAAAGATAATTATCTTTCGATAATATCAATGTTAACGTTAATATATTTTATTCTATTGTCTTGTTAATATTAATGTATTTTTACGAAATGTTTCTCGCTAGAGTAAACATAACATCACGCCGGGAATATTCGGGCAAAATCTTTCATATTCCTCGTAACGAATTATAAGTATTCAATAAGATCGCTGCAAAAGAAAAGAAAAACAGAAAGCAGAGAATGAGAAGATTCTAATAGCATGAAATTAAATTTTTCCTTCACATGAACAAGGAAACGGGAGTTCGCGTTTGAGAAGATTTCACGCGAATTGAGAGATCTAGACGCGTAAAACACTTCTAGAAAATCGATAAAAAGAACAAATGTCGATACTAACTGTTCGCCTCAGGACAGTCCTCACGGTCTCCACGTCCTGCCGTGTGGGTCGTGCGGGCCAGCGCGTATAGACAACGCCGCTGAGCAAGATGATGAACACGCCGATCCAAATGGTCCATGCGAAAACGTTACGCGTCCTGGCGAGCAGTTTGCGCGCTGTCCTTGTCGAAATCACTTCCTGTGTCGGTATCTCCAGCTTCTGCGCCCGTCTCAGTATATCTTGAAGTCGCCGTTTGGCTTGCTCCACATCCGGCACCCCCATCGTTCTTATCCACCCTTATCCTTGTCCCCCTTTCTCGACCTTTCCTTCGTTCTCACCACGTCGATCTCGCAAGACCACGCGCTGGCACTCAGGACGGCTCGCCAAGGACTCACGATGGAGACATTAAGGCTCCGTAATCGTAAGATCGTTTCATCTAGAGCCAGCTCTCCTCGTCCTCGCAACAGCGCGTTCTCGATTTTCTGCAAAATTTACCCCGTGCTCTGACCATTCGTTTTTACCGAGAACCACCTCGGTTCTCGGAATGAGGGATGCGATCTTGCTCGCGCGCGAAGCCCGCGAAGTCTTTCTTGGCATATGATTTTCGCGGATATCTCTGACGAAAGGTAAACTCGCGAAATAATTTTCGCTATTTCCAACACTCTGCTTTACGATCTTTGCCAGCAAAACGTATTTACCTTCGAAAAAGTCTTTTTTATTTTCATAATGCTTTTTGAAAATTGTATGTCGACTGATGTACTAAATAATAATACGATTAATGCATGATTGGATATCGATACGAATAGCTGATGTGTTAACTTTTGTGCTCGTCCCACGTAGCCTCATCAAAATTGAAAGGAGACAGTTCTAATGATCTTCACTCGTTCCCAGGCCGTGTAATACCATCCGGGAGGTAAATATGCGGGCGATCTAATATTAAACGGGTCGGCGCTTAATTCCGATGAAAGAAGAGTTCGGAAATATCGACCTGTTCGCTGCCTGCTTTCGTCGCTTCGCGCTCAACCTTTGACCCCATCCAGTAATCGATTCTGAAGTTATTCCCGCCACACCACCGTAATTACCTAATAATTCCGAGCTCGATCCTCTCCCTCTCTCTCGACATGGATGATGCACGCGGAAACTCGTCCCTAATTTCCTCCTATGCGAAAGTTCGACCTACTTTCAGCGCAACTCCTAGAATTATAAAGGCTTGCACGCGTAACAGGCGCATTAATGATTTGATGTGGGATACATTGCGGTGAACGAATTTCGGAAAGCCATATTTCTTTTATTATTTACATAAACAATTCAAAGCTAACGACACGGAAGGTCGATTCACCAAGCTTGAAAATGTATTTTCTCCAAATCACCGTCGGATTTTGTTTTGCGGATTGATTTGTGATTCGTATCTTTTAAGAATTTCTGGTCGAAAACCGGAAATTCGTCCGTTTTTCATAGATTTCGCAAACAAGACTCCGCCGGCCATCCGCGGATTACGTCGCGGCGCAACGAATAAGGAAAAAATCTTTTGTGAATCTTACGGGAAAACTTTCGTGCCCGCCTACGTTCCGTGGAAGACGAAAAAAGAGGTTGAAAGAGAGCGGTTTATCTTCCGGAAGTTTCTTCATGTACGAGGGGAAATACCCTTTCGATCAAACCGCAACAACGAGCCGCGAGAGAGCGCCGGGTTTGTGTGATTCTTCCCATCATCTTGCTTCCGTCAAGGCATCGATCATTTATCAAATGTATGTTCAACATTAATCAGCTGCTTTTGTACCGACAGGAAAATCCGTAGAATTCATAGTACATAAAGAAATTCGCTAGACAGAAAATTAACCACAAAGCATCTAGATTCTATTATGGCTGTAAATCCTACTTCGAATGCTTCTTATAAAGCTGAACATATTTTGAAAAATTTCTCGTATATAATTGAAATATTCGGATTAACATTCATAGATATTTTACGTAAACATATTCTATATGTACATGTTGTTTGTTCTCATAATTGTCTCTGCACTGTAGAAAATGTTGCTACAAGATAAACTGCGATTCTGCATTTATTCCTTTTTCTCTCTTTCTTTCTGGATTATATTCTGTAGTGTTCTATTCTAAATACAATTGCTGCTATAGAGATCTGCAATATGCGCAAGATTCTAATTATCAGGTTAATGTTTTCAATATTTGATTTAATATCGTTTTGGAGTGCTATGGTTTCCCTTATATACAAACAAGAAATAAATTGTTTATTTTTATAATAGCTTTCTTGCCTTTCTGCATTTTTGATTTTTTTATTTTTTCACTTTTTAAAAATTCTCTTAGCTTTTTAATTTCGGTTTCAGATCATTAAAAGTATATATAAAACAGAAACTCTTTTATAAATCAAATTATATCGACGTGATAAATTATACATTTTCACACGATTCTAAATGGATTAAAATATTTTATTTTAATATTTCACTTGAATTCATTTAAATATTTTACTTAAATTTTACTTTTTTGTTTAAATCCCGAAAAAAAATAAGACAAATGAAATTTTTGTTTAAAAAATTAATTTCAAGTAACCATTGAGATTAAATTACGTGAACCAGATTTTAGCAGAAGCTTCATAGCGAAGAGGGTTAATGTTAAAACAAAGGGAATTTATATGTATATAAACTCGACGAGCAGTCAGAAGCAAATCCGTTTCGTGCTTTCGCGTGGAATAACTCATTTGACGTTAGCTAAACACGATGAACTAGATTTTGAGACGCACATGGGATATCGCTAGCTACATCTACGAGTCCGAGATTGTCTCGGCAAACACGTTCGCTAATTCATAATCTCTCTAGAGACTGTTCTGGAGATGGAGATGCGCCACACTCGATTACACCCGAAGAGAATTCCTTCGCAGGGAATCCCATTTCGACGAAATTGTAGAAATCTTCTACGACGAATGGAGAAAATGCATCAAGATTATTTTTCCGGGTTGCAATAAATGCAAATAAATGTATTTATGTAAATAAGATATTTAACATATACGATACGTTCATGTAAGGTTTATTAAAAATGAAGAATTTGTCAGCAGAATCTTTAAACGACTTTATATCACGTCTATAAATAAAACTATAAAAATATAATAGTTATTGATATATACGAAGCCATAAAGAATATCATTATATTGCGATATAATTCGCAAATATATTCGAATATAAATATTAAAATATTAATTGCCTTATGTACGAAGTCAATTATACGTAGCCAATTACAATTATATACAATTCGTTAGATATCAGTTAATATGTATGCATTGTTCTTTTCCAAGACGTATTTACTACATGTTCTCTTTTTTATGCTTTCTTTTCTCTTTTCTTTATATATAACAAGAATTAGAAAAATGAGATTTAGAGAAAATCAGAGGAAAGTTTTTTTTCACTTGTACTTGTATCAAGATTTGTTGGAAATTTTATTATTATAATTTATTAAAAATTAAAAGATAATCAAAAATGATTGCATTTCAGAGATCTTTTGTGCTATGAAACTTCCATCTAACTGCAAGACTTTTAATTCAAAACTCATAAAAGCAAAGAATTATTCACTGAAGTAAAAGCTCATCAAATTCACTTATCTGTATGTATGAAGGGAAATTCTAAAACATAAAAGATATATAAGCATTTTCCCATTAAAATAAATTTCATTAAAATGAAATCCATTATTATTAAAAAATATTTGTACAAATATTCATACAAATCGATTGAATCAATTAAATATGCTTGTAATTTTAATTAAAAATTCTCGCGATTATACCGTTAAATTATTAATCTCATAAATATAACAAATATTTTACATTCTTCTAAAACGTTGAAGGTAATATAATTTGAACGAGCGAGAGAGCCTGCTATTAATTAATAATCTCATTAATTATTACGTGCGGTAAAAGTATCTTTATTACACGATCTATCATGTATTTGTTTTCAAAAAAAGTAATTAAAGAAAGTTCTCTTATATAAATTTTGAGTAAGGCTATAATTGTTTACATACGTTATCTCGCGTTGTTTATAACAATATACTAGCAATTGATCCTTGTAATATTATCTTTATAGAATAACTACACTATGCTAAAATTAAACCATAGTTTATTGAAGTTTTAACTGTATATTTCGTTCCATTTATATCATTAAACAATCTTAAAGAATCTACATCTAAGCTTAGAAATGTACAATTAACAATTGCATAGCAACGAACAAGAAAATCCAAGAATATGAAAAAGTGAACGTTCCATTTTTCGAAGCATTCAGATATCATGTCGACACAGTTTAATTTTATTCGAGCGTTATGTGGCGCACATCATTTTCTCACTGGTGGTATTAAAATTCACGCAACGCGGATTGCCGTAGCATTCCGATCGGTTGTCATTTCTGCATGATAAACGAGAATTACTTTGATTACGCGGCTTGCGTACGCTAACCGATTTTGTCTCCGTAAATGAGGCACTCTCCCGCGTATCGTTGGAAACGTAATCGGCGTAGAATTTTGACCGGACCACGTAGCAGTAACATGTAGGACAATTAAATTCGAGCATATTCCGCTGGATCCACCGATTAATTTCTCCCGCTCGCTTGCTGGACTCATATCTCGCTTTATATTGCTCCATATTGTCGATAAACGAACTGGCAAGTGATCGTTATAGAATTTTGGTAGGCCCACATATTGCCGAGTAATATGCGACGATTAAATTGCCGTTACACATTCTGCCCGCGTTAGTTAACTTCATCGCCATCGATACGTCATCCACTGATATCGCTATGTATTGCTGAAGGATACGGCAACATTGCCAGACGATATGCCGGATTACTCTAATTGACACACATTATTGTTGACATCGAGTAACTTTCATACCCGTGAAATGTCATTCCATGTCGCTAGAAGTTTCACGACAACCGATAAAAAGTTGTTGATTCGATAGGAATCAAACAATCTCGGACGATATATATTCGAATGGCCATTCAGGTTGGTCAACATCCCTGATTGATGCGGACTGATTGAGCCGACACGTATTCCATCCGCATTGACTAACTTCCGTCATTTGACCAAACACCGAACGTACTTTTGTATGTAATGTATCTGCGACAGCACACACTTTCCCCATCGAAACTCCGTTGCCTAGAAAGACCTCGCGGACGAGCAAGATTCGACTTCACCCTCGAGATCCTTACTGTGGATCCTTATTGCTCCTCCCTCGATGGAGACACTTTTACCCATCAGTGACACCAGTGAGACCATGTACGCAACCGTCGAGCGGCATGGGAGACACCCCACGACGTTCGAATACGCGATCGCGCACACTTATCATAAACTTCTGCGTTTTTCCGAACCTTCTCAAGCCGTAATCGTGACGTTTGCTCGGCTGAGACGACAGGCGACGGTGAGATCACAACACCGAAAACGAAATACAATCCAACGGACGACGGCCCGTATTCCCCGGACGGGCGAGAACTGACCGGCCTTGCTAAGGGTAGCAACCCTTATAGATATACGACGATTGGGCGCGCGCATGTGCCGCACCGGCGGTAACGTCGCGCCACGCTGCGGATTCGGCCGGCGCGGCGCGCTAAAGGAACGCGCCGATTGGTTGGTTACGGGGGTTGTGCCAGCAGCTAGCAGCAGGGGAGAAAGTCGGTCGCTCGGACGGAAAGTGACAGTGATGAGAGCCCCGTGTACACACGCCGGACGCGATCGCATCGCACATCTTCCGCGAGCGATCGCTGCGAAGATGTAGATTGATACGCTGCATCAATCTCTCTTTTACACGCTGTTCTTAGATGTACGATATCGAAAACTGATCAGGAATTGGTTATTTCTTAAGCACCCGATTCGAGTCGAACTGACTTTTACATGACATTGGAGATTCAAATAGATCAAACGAGCATGCAAAAAATGGTAGTTTCTTTGCATCAGTCATACGTCATCACGTGTATCACGGATACGTGCCTTTCTATCTGTCAATGTATTTTTAAGATAATGTTATTAGCTTTGCTTAAAATAGAATATATGAATGGATGAAATATCTGAAATCTCAAAAGAGATGAATTGCTGATGAAAAAGAGCGAATAAGAGAGAGAGAGAGAGAGAGAGAGAGAGAGAGAGAGAGAGAGAGAGAGAGAGAGAGAGAGAGCAGTGTGTAATGCTTGCGCGTCTGAATATGCATACACACGACCTGACTGAAATTATTACGGCATATATCTAATATCTACAACGGAACAACGTCGTGCAAGCTTCGACTTGCAGATAAGCCACATAATTTCTAAGCGATTTGTGTTTTAACACTATTCGCATAAATTAAAAAGCGAATGGGAACGAATATGAAATACAAATAAAAGGAACAACTCTCAGGAGATCGTTGTACGAATAGAAAAAGATATCGTGAGCAGCTTCTCGCTTTCAGTTAACGAACGATGCAAGATTAATGTATAAACGATATGAGAAGCAAGGATGGCCCGTAAAATCTGCACTCATAAAACTACATGTCTCACCGATTCTGATTCTGTGGGAGAGTTTTACATTCGCCGATTTGCCTTTTTCATCGAAACGGTATATTTCCGTTGCAGGCAAATGCATAAAAAAGAAATAAAAAAAGAAAGAAAGGAAAAAAGGAAAGGGAAAGAGCGAGCGAGCGAGAGAGAAAGAGAGAGAGAGAGAGAGAGAGAGAGAGAGAGAGAGAGAGAGAGAGAGAGAGAGAGAGAGAGAGAGAGAGAATGCCGCGCGCTTGGCGGATCAAAGAAAAACGAGTAACCGGAGTGGTGCGCACGGCAACAAAGTTTTTAATTTACGCCGGCGAGCGGCTTGCCGTGCATCGACGACGACGATGACGACGACGATGGCGAAAACGCGCGAAACGCGAAATTTGGCGAGAAATATTCTCGCGGACGAGCAGTTCTCATTTCGCCGCGTGTTCAAATACGCGCCCGCGGCTATTACGTGTGGCGTGGGCGCGTATTTCCAGTCGCGCGTCTCCTAAAGCTCTCCTAATTGTAAGAATTTCTCAGCAACTCCCTACCGCCTTTTTTCATCCCTTCTCGATCTTTCCATCACTTTGTATTATTACCGTTTTGTAAACTTGCGCGTGACCGCGCTCACACGCCGCTAACTGCTTCAAAATCGTGAATGGTTTTTCACGGAAACTGTACAGACGCGCACGCATGTCGCGAAAAAATCTTAGATATATTCAACGTTACAATCTTAGTGCGCTACGATATGATTTTCGCTTTAAAAAAACAATGATAAATCAATTAGCTATTTTATCAGATTTCATTCCGAAAACTCTTCTTCCACATGTGCAATATTTATGTTCAAGTTATGATTTACATCATTTCATGTCTGTGTTTGCTCGCATCATCTTGTGTTAAAAATATTACTGTGTAATCTCAAATAGTTTTTGCCTGCAAATCTCTATTCTTCTAACCTGATATTACTTTTCTTTTTCAAAGATGCAAATGCATCCATTCTGTGCGGGCAGGAAAACCTTCTGATGCCGCCACCGGATTCTTCTCTTCTTCTCGCAGCTTCCGCTGACCACCGCGTGTTTGCATGCATTTGCAATTCACTCACATGTTCAGCATCGATAAGCGCTATCAGAGATGTTCTAGCTCATTCGATGCGCAACCAATTACTTTCGCTCGGGACACTTAACGGAGACAATGGAGACACGTCGAAGATGGAAAATCAAGTAGCGGGAAAACGGCGGCTTTCTGTCACACGGGCAAATGTCGCACGTAATTGTGAAGATAATGAGATCGTTAATTAGCGGCCGCGAAAGAGCACGCAAGTGATGTAAGAGATTTTTTTGCGCAAAAAGAGTTATCGCGAGACAAATCTCGATTTCATCTCTTGGAGATCTATTTAAACCATGATTATTAGAATTATGATTAATTATGTTGTATATGCAATGTATCGCATACACATTACAAAAATTTATGTTAATTATGTGCCATTTTTAATATATGATAATTTATGAAAAAATCGGATTAAATTTGTTTTATGTTTGCCTTTCACGATGTATATATGTTTATAAGAAATCATTTTATTATACTGTTTTAAGATAATTTGATTAATTAATTTAACAACATTTGAATTAATTTCGTCTTAAGATATAAAATATATAAATGGAGAATTGAGAATATGTAATAACATGATGTAAATGTAATATATGCATAAATCATGAACGAATGATATATGCTTTTAAAAAAAACTAATAATAAATTTATAAGAAAATTTGTAAATAAATTTATTATTTAACCACAAAGTGATGTCAAATTGCTCTGCATTTAATAACGATAAAAAATTAAAGAAAAACCAAAAGGAAAATAACAATAGAAAGATTCAAGGATTTAAAGAAATGAAAAAGTGAAAACTAATTATGAAAGGAAAAATTAATTATGTATTTATTTCATGATAATGAAAACAATGTGAGAATTACACAGAAGAAAAACAGCGAGCGCAGAAAGAGAAAGTAAACTGTCAAACTACATCTCTCCGATATCCTCAAGTTTATTAACTTGACCTCCATTTCACCATTGATTTATCATTTGAGCCTGTCGATGTGGCTTCATTCCATTTCGCAGTGGCGCACGTGGATTTTATTTATAAATGGAGACTTTTATCATGGGCGTTGCGCATTGCGGCATTGAATTTTTTGAAAGCTTTTTATCATCCGCTTATGAGATTACGCGTAGTATCACAAAATTTTATTAATGGATTGTACATAAAGTAATCGGTATTATCAAAAATTTCATATTTTACCTACGATAAGAAATTGCATAATTATATGTAGAATTTCGTAATACATATTTACATATCAAATGAATATTGCAATAAGTCTCTTAGGATTCTTACGATAAAGAATTCAAATTTCAAATGTAATTTGCTCCAAAAAGTCATGCATATACAAAATATCGATATACCGCAGAATAATTAATACCAAAGAAGAATTAATTTTCATTTGACGGAACATTAGAGAAGTTTACATTCAAGCGTGTATCAAAGGGATGAAATATACAAAATAACACATGGTGCAATAATCGCTGCAAGGAAGTCAAGCGGAAAGTCAATGCGTTCGCAATAAGAATCACCCATCGACTTATGCGAGAATAAAAGCTTATCGGTTCATTCTAATAAGCAGCAGGGCCGATCATTACACGAAATTTTAACAGGACAATGAGAACACTATAATAACATCGCGAGCTCGTACTTGTCGATAAAACCGACCGGAGGAGAAGAGATAAAAGAATATTTAATCAGCGTATATAAAGTGGCACGGAGATAGAGAAGCAAAAAATGAATCGAGTCGCACGGAAAAGGCCCCTCGAGTGCGAGATAGAGGGTGTAGATAAATGCGCGGTTAATTAGTATGCAAAGTTTGGGAGTACCGTGGACGAGTTAACGGGGTGCGCACCCCCGTCCCGACGGCGTAACGCGCAGACTTATGTGGGTATGCAAATAAATTGCCGTGGAATTATTACATCGCGATTTGCGCAACACGATAGATGAAGCGCGAAGCGTAATTAATACGAACTGGTCGGTGTAATTTGAAGAGAATATGTTTTGGGACAGCTGTAAAAGAAAATGGATTAGTGCGAGATTCGATAATGCCCAGCATACGCGTAATTTTATGAATGTAACAAGTCCGTGAATAAAGATAATAGAAGTGGATATTTATTATCTATTTATTATATCTATATTATGAGCTTTTCAGAACTTTCGTCACTCTATAAAATAAAATATAACTTTTTAAATATATATAAATGATATTTTGAGAAATCAGAATTATTTTCAGGATTTTATATACATACAAAAGAGTTAGACTTTTTTGAAAAAGTTGGATTCGTAATATCCTGCACTGGATATAGAATAATGATATTGAATATATGAATATTGAAAAGAGTTTTATATAAACTATACCAATTCCATTCATTTCCTATCATTTAAAACATCCTGATATTTTTCAAAATTTCTAACTGGAATTAGCTTTTTATGATATCAAGGAATATTGTAAAATTATCAGAATTTTTTAAAATAAAACGCATTATATCGCAATATCTCTTGTTATAATGATTAGAACAGAGAGAAAGAAAAAGAGAGAAATAAATTTATAATAGATTACATAATAAAATATACAGTATATTATATAATAAATTATAAAATGAATATTTTTCATGCAACAATCCAATATTGATTAAAATTTTTTTCCCGCTTTTCAATTGATGTCCGTGATGCTGTTATTTAATCTCTTAATAAAATAGCGATCGCGAAATGATGTTATCTTTTGACAAGAGACAAAGATCAATAGAAGAAACGAAAAAATGGATGTTAATTGAATGCAAGAAATAGATCGATTAGATATCGATCAGCGAAATCTCTCGAAATAAGGATAGTAATCTCGTGTCTTTGCAAGTCTCGGCAAATCTGCATAAAGGAATCGAGAGAGAGAGAGAGAGAGAGAGAGAGAGAGAGAGAGAAAGAGCCAAAAACGAAGAAAAAGACAATGATAATAGCTGAAGTTACTACTATTCGACATTGCAGACATTTTAGAGGAATAAATGAACGCTATTGAAATATATATCGAAAATCGAATAATGGGCATTTGTCTGTGTTTCCGAACAATATCGATTTACAAATCATGAGTACAAATACAAGAAACTGAATTACGATAATAAATTGCGAATCTTAATCATATTTAAATTTCAAACGAAAAGAAAATTAGGTGAAAGCATTAGCTTTAATTAATTTTTTTTCTTTGCTATTCCAATCTAATCGTTACATGTAAACAAATAAAACTCAGCAAACGAAATTTAAATTTATGTAAGAGGAATGACTCCAGAGAGACGCGAATCTGAAATTCCTCGATAAAGTAAAGCTTTGTTCGAAAAAAATTTTGTCATATTTGTCATATGAAAAAATTCAATTTTGTCATAAATAATGTTAATTCGATTTAATCTGTATACAATTTATATTCGATCGAGTCTATTATTTAATTTCATCTTATTTCTATAAGACTTATATTATTGATAATATCTCTCTCTAGACTAAGAAAATGAAGATTTATCATTTTACTATCTCTTAGTGGAAATCATAAGTTATAATTTTTATGAAATCAAGCGATGTGCGATATAGATCTAAGAAAGATAGAATAGAATTACATAGTTGGAAGTATATGCGATGCGGGGATATCATGGCAATTGTTTTTGGAAGAGAAGGGTTTCCGGCTAGGAATTATATTGTCACGAGCGAGTACGCTGAGCGAGTGGAACAAAATATCTACGCGGGCATCATTGTGATGAAGAGGAATCGGGAATCGTCGCCGAGGATCATTTGTCAAGTGGCCACAGTCGGATGTTTTTCCACACTGATCCGTTTATTATCTGAAATCGTTGAAACGTGAAAAATAATTGAGCAACCGGGCGTAATTCAAAAACTGCTAAAACAGAATAACACGTTGCAATATCGATGCATTATTATACATAGTATATATTTATCCCTTATAAATATTATTACTCTGTAAAAACGGCGTAAATAATTATCATCAACAATTAAAGGCAAGACGCGTAGCATCATATCAAATTTGAAGCTCCTGCTCAGAACTGATCTCGCGTTTAATGTCCGGGACAACCGGACATTAAAACGTGTAGAAAATGTTTTCAAGAAGATTCCGTCGAGAGAGATAACTAGCGAAAGGTGAAAATCTTGCTTCTTCGACGGTCTGAGAAACGAGCGAGTACATGGAGCACCCAGATTTCTGTTCGAGAAGGAATTGACGTCTCGTGAAATCTCCACTGATGAGAAATCGGATCGCGATTCGTTAGAGAATCTGCGGCTGACTGCCGCGCGCGGTACCGAAACGCTATACGAGGGACACCTAAAGTGAAATGGAAGACGATCCGGATGCAATCTTGACGAAGATCGGCGTTCGAACACAGACCCGTTTGTCAGGCTGGCTCCGTGAAGATCTCCGCGAATCGAATCGGCTCTAGACAGTCGTTTATTACCCTGAAGGGTCGAGGGTTGAATACGGTTAAGCATAGTTCATTGCAGACCGTCTAGAGATGCCTATCGTTCCAGAAAAGTGCCGCTCGTGCCCGCTTCGCTCTTCTTACTTTGACATCGACTTATTTCGCTCTTTGTCGATATTCTTGCTCCCTCCGTTCTCATCAAACTATCCTGATAACGACGTGATTGTCGATCTGTCGATTTATCTGTGCCGGATAAATGAACGAAAGCGAAGGCATGTTGTGTCGAGAGCGCGTTCGAACTTGTGCAAGGTCGTAGTAGAGTTGTTTGCTTTCGCGCGCATGTACTTATTCTATAAACTATCTATATCCAAATTTATTCTCATAAACTATCCTTTCCAAACAATTCGTGATACGAACTAATGCTTAAAAGATCGATCTTGTAAATCGAGATTAAATTTTTAATTAAGCTCGAAATTAAATTTTCCGAGATCCCTGACATCGATTTGTCTATCAAGTACTTCGAAAACTGAGATAAACCATTATCGCACCCTCCTACTAAAAAACAGTGTATGCGTAAAATAACGCATATACGTAAAATCCTTTTAAAATCAAGAACTGCACTTGAAAAGTTCGCGTATATTAAGAACACGTTTTTCTTTTCGAAGCGCAACTGCGCATAATCAAAAATCGATTATCTTCATTAAGAAAAAAAGAAGGAAGAAAAATGATCATTTTCTCATGAAACGCCTTACTCCTAGCAAGCCCGACAATTGGCATCGCTCCTCTCGGCATCGTCGGTGATCATCACGGGAGCGCACAAACCGCATAATTTGCACGCTGGAGAATGCTCGCAAAGAGAGTTCCATCATGGACGATGGTACGGGCTTAAGGCGGAGATTGCGGTCGCGATACGTCAAGGATTTAATTGCCGTCTCGACGGACGAACCCGACCAGAGGCTCTCGGAGCGCGAACGTATTAGCCCTTCCGCCGCTGCTTCCTAATTTCAATTATTATCCCATCCGTTATTGCCACTTGGAGACGCCTCTTTTCAGCTCTCACTTCCGGGACGAGTGAATAAATCGCGCGCATCAGCCATTTAGCAGCGATTTATTCGCCGGTCCTCTCTCACGTAACGAGCTCGCACCCGTGAACGCTATCGCTAATGCCGTTCTTATTGATCGATAAGGTCTACCTCATTCCATAAACGCCATCGAAGAACAGGTCATTTCGCGGTTTAGGACCAAGCGACAAATGATTCGTGCTACACTTCGGTGAACGACCCGCAGGAAAGCGAATTTAAGATCTCTAGGGTAAAGTGTGACTAAGCGATCTCACTATAATAAATTTTCTCTCGCTGCCTGTTTCTTGGAGATAAAAAAAATCTTGATATTGAGAAGAACATCCGTATTTATCCTCTTAAGAAAACATTCCTTTACATATTTTCTAGATGTCGGAGTAAAAGTCTTCTCATTTTAAGTAAACTCGAGAAAACAATTAATCAAAATATTTTTTCCAAAAATGACGAGTTTATATAAAGTTGATTCTTAAACTTAATTTACGGCAGATTTTGTATGAAAATTGATATTTATTTCATATCTTGAAGATAAATAAAAGATGGATACCTAATTTCATGTTTCACATATATGTACATATTGTGAAATAAATTTCAATCATTTGCCGTGCCGTTAATTTCAATAATTATTACATTCGCTGCTACACTGCGCCATCGTACTAGTCCTCTCCAATTTTACTGAATAAACAAATAAATTACGCTATTCGTTCCTGTGTTCATTTGAAAATATGATATGCAGATCATAATTACTTCATTAACAAATTTATTGGCTTAATTAATGATACCGTAACGCCCATATTATTTCCGCTTTACTGACATTTTCAATTGGCGCGTCGGTATAACGCGCATACAATAGAAAAGATAAATAACATAAATATCGATTGAAATAATATTGGATACAAAATGTGCAATAATTATGATGTCGTGATAATTATTACAGAATCATTATAAAATCATTGTGCGTTTACCCGGTGTAAAATTGTTACTTATTTATCTCTGCGCATTACTTCCCAGTTTTCAATATTCAATTGCTCATATGCCATTGACGTCTTGATATCGCAATAGAATATTTTTCTTCATTTGTCTCATATCGGATACCTCTAGTTGAGAGAAATGGCGCGAGTTCTGGCGCAGTCTGTACATCGAAGATCTGAAGGAGAACAAACTGCACAACTTTCCTTAAGCTGCAGGAAGAGGACTGGGAATGAGGGAGTGAAGCGAAGGAATAAAGGGTGATGGGAGGGGAGAAAAAATTCTTCGCGAGATGAAGAGATGCGTGACGCGATTTTTTGTTCGGCGCGACTTATTCCTCCCGGTTGGTTTCCTCTTCACTTTTCTGCCATTTTTTGTTATATCCTTTTGTGTTGCTGGAAGCTTTACGTTTGTCCTGTTTGCTACAATGGTGCAGTTTTACACTTAGCTTCAGCAAGTCTACTTTTATGGCTTCTCGTACCCTATGCGAAATATAATGTCGAAAATTCGAGATAGTGCTACAAGCTTGAACAGATTTAGGAATGGGTGAAAGAAGGATATTAAAACTATCCCGACAAATATATCAGGGAATAAAACGCGTATGATGAAGACATTACAATAACTTTGCAATCTCCTTTCTTAAAGAGAGCTTAAACTTTTAGCTTAGAAGAAAAAATAAAGAAAACGAGAGAACATGGCGGAAGATGAGATACCTCCATGCATAAGCAGCAGCAACTTTCAGAAATATAGATCTCAGAAGCTGTCAAAAATACCATCCAGCTATCTAGAACATGATATCGTGTACATTGGATTAAAAAAGATTATATCGAAAAGCTTGCATGTTGCATAACGTATTGGAAAATCGATCATAAAGATCTCCAGATTGGATTAAAAGAATCCATAAATACAGAGGAAAACACCAGAGAGATAGAAATGCTTTGTGTTTCTCAGGTGTTTATTTCGCTTAACGCCTTTTGTTGATCCTGTTTACTGACAGAGCCACATTCTCCAGTCCAAGGGATGGAAGAGCCGCTTTATCCCCGTAGACTAACTGGCCGGAAGTGTTGGTGGCGGCATTGCTCGCGGGGGCGAAAAATATTAAAAACGATAAAGAACTCGGGCCGTGCTGTTTCTTCGTGCCTTGGAGATAGATCGCCGCCGTGTGAGCATCGTTTTATCGCTCTTGCACGGGGATCGGCGCGGGCTCTTTTTGCGCACGAGTGTAAGCTAAGGGCAGGAGCGATCCTCGACAAAACGACGAAATACGGAAGGGTGGGAGATGGTTATAAATTTTTTCTAATAAAACGTACCTTCGTACGCATGATTTATGCACTAATGTGTGTGTACAGAATATCCTGAAAACTGTTCTTTCGCTCTTTCGGGACATTTCCTTGGATATTATAGAGTCAATTTCTGTCAAACGAAAATATCGAGACAAATATCGATATAATTCAAGAGACTTTCTGGATTATAAGCTATTCAAAGTGTGGAGGCTTAAAATTTAAATAAAATATGAATATGTCAAGTTGTATTCTTGGGTCAATGTTAACGCTTTATAGAATTAGAATTTAATTTGATGAGTGTTTCCTGACATATTCATCGTCGAAGATTAGCAAATGGCAAATATTTAAGAGATTTCAATTGAAAGGTTGTCTGTTAACATATTCATCTTGTCAAGGATCACGAAATATCACAGGAGGAAAGGTGAAGTACGGTAAAAAGATTCATGCAACAAGCGACGATCGAGCATTGGTGAACATTGAGATTTCGATTGCATCTATCGTGTACTTCGCAAGAGTTTCGTGAAACTTTAAAGTGGCACGTTTTCCAGTGATAAGACGATCATTTCTCTTCGGCGGAAGTTTAATTGAACATCGCTGTTTCCTGGACTTTGGTAATTTTCAATATTAAACATCCTGTAAGTAACTTCTTCTTTCTCATCCCTGCAACAAGAATTACCGCGTTATCCGTACAGGACTTCCGACGTAACATCTTCTCTCTTTCTTTCCTTCCGTTATCAAACCATCATACAAAGACAAAGACTTTTAGTGCCACCGTTCGTCGAGAAGACCCTCGAGGCTGTTAAAAGTCTCCCTTCTTTGAATACAGTATCTTGAATATGGTGTCTTTCCATGACCCTCGACGGTTTCGCTCTCCTGTCACGTCAAGCCGCAAGTTCTCCCCGAGGGACGGCTACTTTTATTCGATCAGTCAAGGATTTTTCAGCTCGCGTCTTGCCGCGCTGTCCAGTCGCTTGCTTGTCTCCTTGTCTTCCCGTCGTACCTCCCTAACTAAATTTCGCCCTGAAGGGCATTCAAAGGAACACCCGTCGAAGAGAAAACCGTAAGGGCGAAATTTAATTCGCCCGCAACGCGCGCGAGGCGGGATGCAATCTCGAAGCTCGATTTGAGCTTCGCAAAGTCCTTTGGATTAATTTGATTCATAGGACGGGAATAATATCGAAAAAATTAGAACAAAAAACAAAAAGTATAATGAGATATTGTTAGAATAGTGGGCACTTCGCACATATAATGCAACGACGTTTTCACAAATCCACGTAAATTAAGGGTCTTGAGCTTACCTGCGTTAGGGAAGATGTTCTCTCTCTCTCTATATATCTATCTATCTATCTATCTATCTATCTATCTATCTATCTATCTATCTGTCTGTCTATCTATCTATTTTTCTGTTTTAAGAAATTGATAAAGTTTTATTAAGAACTTTTGTCATTGTGATTCTAGAAGAATAAAATAATTTAATATGATGAAAGTTTCGATTTTTACATCTGCTATGTTACATTAATAAAGCAGTATCTTCACATCATTTCCATCTATTAATTTCTAGCCTTCGAGTTATATTTACGCAAAACGATTGATTGAAAATAATCGTTTTAACGTATTTTAAGAATAACGAAATTGTAATTATTCACATTTGCTGTGAGATAAACGGTGGTTATAACTGAAGATCGCTTTAAGGTCCTTCGAATTAGCTGCATTCCGAGGATAAAGGAAGGAACACGGGCTAGGAAACATGGGGTGCGCTAATGAACGATGGAGAGGGTTGAAGTGAGATGACCACAAAGGGGGAGAACGAGATTAGTAAGTGGCACTCTCAAGCTAAAGGTATCCACGCGAATGGGAAAGGGACAAAATCTTCAGCGTATCTGACCAGAATTACTCAGATTCAGTAGCGTGTCAATGGTAAATTAAATTTCCTTCGTTCTCCTGATTTTCGTACTTCTTTTACTGCACGCATCGCAATGCAAGACGAAACATTTACCTTTTATATTAACCGCTGAAATTAAGCATTTTCATTGCGAAAAAATATGTGGTTTGCTAAATCTTTGCCTTGCAAGAAAGTAAAAAATTTTATTAGTCTTTATAAGATCTTATTTAAAGCTTTTTGAATATTTGATCCCTATGTATATGCAAATTGCGATAAAATTGTATTAAAATTCTTTTATTTATCTTTATGAAAATTTTATTTAAAGCTGTTTGGATATTTGATTTCTAACATGTAAATTGTGATAGAAATGTATTAAAATTCCTATATCTATTCGTTGAAATTATACATATATCAAGAAGCTAATAGAAATATCAATAAAATATCATGCCGATTTGATGGTTCGTAATTTAGCAAATTATTCAAAAATGCTCGGAGAAGGATTTCTCACAGCTGCACGGAAACATCCTATCGAAAGTTCACGGCCAAAGTTAGGAGATTCGCCCCGTAGCGGATAAACTTCTTAAGGAAATCGCCGGCATCTCTACCTTAACTTTCGACTTTCGACGCCGCTAGCTTTCTTCCGTGAAATAAATGTCTGTGTACATTTCTGACGTAGAATTGATAAAATTATGAAATTATAACCATAATGCATGTTATGTGTTATTTAAAATATCTCAATAAGATTTTATTTCATAAAATAAGCTTCTTTGTATCTTTGAATTATGTATCTTTCATCGCTTTTATTCACTAATATTTGGCGTTGATGTTAATCCTAAAATCAGTCGATATTTATTCAATGATCCTACGATTTAATGTTGAAAATTAATCAAAAATAAAAAGATGTTCATATTATCTAAATTCGATATTCTATAATTAAATCAGTTCTTATTCAATAAGGCGGCTCGTTACTGAGCATGTTTTTTCAATTTTACAAAGATTCAATTTTATAAAGTATCGACGTGTCTTTTTGATAAAGAGAACATAACGAGGATTGTTTCCGTTCTGTTTGAATAATCGTGGTACAACCGCTATTGTAATTCGAGATTGACGCAACTCGCGTACAGGTAATTAAAGGAACGGTAGGGCAATTATACGTTGGTACATTAATTCGACGCCCACGCACCAGCAAACCAGTAGCGCAAACAGGCGAATCAATATTTTATTCGTAATTTGTCAATCTCTAGCTCGTTCTTGTTATGTTTGCTCTCTACATGTGTGGGCATGAGCGCGAATTTAACGACGAGATACCACCGCAGAACGGATGTGACAAGCGATTACGGGCAGATAGAAATTAGTTGCGATAAATCAGTCCAAAGGACACGAGATTATTCCGATAAATGCTACTATCAGTTTGATTGATACGCGATGATATATAATACATGGCATCGCGAATTAATTGATTCATTAATTAAATTAAAGTGGAAAGATTCGGCGGAAAAACCTAGCAGAATCAGTTCTACATCTTTGCTTGTCATCGAAAAATTAAAAATTGACTAAATATCTAAAACGGCGTTTTTTCTTTTAAACTTCTCCTTCTCATGGAATCGCCGTTTGAATTCACAGTTGAAATCTTTAAAATTTACGAAAATAAAAATATGCAAATCACGGACTTGATTGAATTCTGCGCGATGGGTTTCTTCTATTCTTTCACGTAACAAAAGCTTCCTTTTTCTCATAGAAGAATGGTGCAACTGGATTTAGTTTATTTATAAAGCAGAAACGAATTGAAAAGTCGTCGAGTGATCAACATTCATAAAAACGCGATTCGAACAATTCGCGATTTGTGTCGCCTTTTCTATATCGATTTCTGTGTCGCATTCCTATACCTCAATTAAAATTCATATTTCTTCTCTCTGTTTCTCTTCATCTTTCTCCCTACGTTTCCACTTTCATTTCATCCTCTCTTTTTCTGATGCTTTGTATAAATAAAGAATGAATCCAGTGGAATTTAGTCGTTTCCAAGAGTAATTTATAGTGAGCTATTGTCATTCGAATGGCTGTCTCTTAATATCACGATCGAAAGGTAAGAAGGGGACAGGAAGATATCAGCAGAGAAGCATGGGATGAAAAGACAAGACGAGTCTTCTCTCTCTCTTCCTCTCTCAAAAGGAAAGCAGAATCAACCATCGCAGACTGAAGGTTGAAAGGCAGGACGAGACTTACGGAAAAGAGGAGAAACGGCTGATTGTCTGGCTTTTACTACTCAGCAACATTGCATGTTGTTTCCTGTTCAACCATTTTCTACAATCTTTCGTTTCTCTTTCCCTCTTATTTCGTTTTACTTGAGCATATATGCTGACATATGTGCTGAAATTTCTTGCTCTATTCCTTTGATTTCGACATTTTCAGTCACATCGACGTTTAAATCTGGTAACATATATGATATATTACTGCAAAACTGACAATGTCAAGTCGCCTCAATTAATCCGAGGTCAATTTCCCTTATTTGAGATTTGAGATTTGAGATATTTGAGATCTTTTGCATCGTCATGAATGTCTGACGAAAAATTCACAATGATTTAATTTAATACAATTGATGAAGGAAGAATACAAATAGTATATGATCGCCAATGAAAGTAACTGTAAGATGTTATAAAGATGAAAATAATAAATATAATGGGTTTTCGATGTCTCAGATTGAAAACAAAAAAAGATACTTTATTCTTTTCCGCCAGGATAGTGTGCGCGCAAGATTAGCTGACTTTACGGGCTTCGCAACTGCCTCTCTGCTGCCCTCTTGTCTTTTATATATCCGAAAATATTGTTGCATTTCACAATTGTCAATTGTCTATATATTAGTATAGTAGTTATATTTAATCTAGACGAACCATGCTGCGCTCTGCGAGCTCTCGAGCATTGACGGTTTTTTCCATCCTTTGTTCTGGATGCGACGCGCTATATACGCACGGACATACATGCTTCGCCACTTACAAGCTTACTTTGACACATGCCGTCACAAACAATCTTTCGGTTTTTTTCCTTTTATACTACTCTACTTTTATACTCGGTCATCCTGCGCTAATATTTATCCCGGATATCTATCAATTATTATTATTTTGTAACTCTATTCGTACGGTTCTTCGTTACCTGACGGATTATCTATCTCGCTTGCCCATGGCTTCATATAATTAGCAGCGGTGGATGTTTTCCATAGACACTCATGATCGCCAATTTTCCTAACCACGTACTGATTATTATTAAAATTTTAATGATCTTACAAGAACCGAAATATTTATTAGACAGCTTCAGTCCTGGCCCTTATTGTGTACGTTTAATCGCCACTAAATCATTTTTGTGATAACCCAACGCCTTTTCGTTTTCTATCGCGCTTATTTTTTTTCTGAATTTTTGCGATATTTTCCTCTGCATCTATAATTTCGTCGCAATCCTCGCGAAATTCAGAGATCTACTCTTTTTCCAATAATTCGCGAACTTCATAATTATCTCGCAGCCGCGCGAGAGAGTCTCGAATAATATGCTAAATGGGGACGTGCCTAAGCTTCTATGCAATGTTGTATTAAGACATTGCTGCCCTAAATCTAAGTATTTATACCATTCTTCTTGCATCGGATCTGCAAGTTTAATTAATAGAAGAATTAACGTACGATTTTACTCGCTTTGCTTGACTGACTACTCTTTGCTCTCAGTACTCCGGTTATGATAAGTTAAGATATGTTTGATATTTTCCCTTTTACAATAATTTCAAAAATCATTTGATGTAAATGCGGTGTCTCGATCCGAGATTATACGACCTGGATTCCCAAAGACAATTGACTATTTTCTCAAAATATTTAACATTTCCATCGTATTAGTGATTTTGGTTGCTACACAAAATTGAAGAGTGCATCGACAATGAGAAATATATGATTGTAGCTCTTCTTAATAGAGAGGAGCGGTTCTAAATGATCGATATGATAAGTATGTGGCATTTCTTCCTTCGAATTCAGAAATCTATCTGTTTCTTTTCAGCTAATATGTAAGGAACGCAGTTTACAATAACTTCTTGAATTTTATCTCTAATATTCAAAATCCAATACTCTAAATAATAACGTTTCTGTTTTTGCGACTGAAAAGTGCTCTTTCTCTCTCATGTGCTTTTCGGATAACTTGAGGTCTTAATGAAGGGAATACGATAATTTGCAGGTCATTGTCTATTTCCTTAAGAAGTATGCCGTCTCTCCGTAATATGTCCGTAATATGTCCGTCAATGTTTCGTGCTTCGGCGAGATCAAAGATTCTTTTAACATTAATATCGTCTTGCTGTGCTTCCTCTATCAGCGTTAACAAACCAATCCTAGAGGTATCTATTAACATACATCGTGATAACGGATAATGATTCAATGCATCGATGTGTGCCATGCTTTTACGCGGCCAATGTTCGATTGTATAACTCTTCCAGAAGTAAGGCCCATCGCGCCACGCGCCACGCGCCACACAAATCTTTCTTATTCATTGTGGTTATTGAATGCAATAAGTAATAATTTTGAATGATATTCTCAACAAATAACTCGGAATTTCCTGAGCACTTTTACGATAGCTAATATCTCTAGTTCATAATTCGTATATTTTTCTTCCGTTCTAGTTTATTATTGAAATTAATTCCTGAATTTATTGCGAATTATCGCAATGAATCTTTGTAAAAGTATCGCACTGTATTCATGCATTGACGTGTCCATATGCAGCTCGGTCTCTGCACCGATTACATATAAATTTAGAATCCACGTATAGGCTCCAAAGTCTGTTTCAAAAAATAGAGAAGTTCGCAAGATATGCCAGCTAAGCTTAGATTCAGATGAAGTAAATAATATAGACGTGACGCATATACTGAATACTGAGCATCAAGACGCGATCAAGAATTTGGTCAATTAGTATAAATTAAAGAAAACATGAGAAATTGAGTTGAAAATGACTATATTGTTAAAAGACAATGAGCTTATGGAAGTAAAGAACAAGACGAGTGTCGCCATTAGAGAGAGAGAGAGAGAGAGAGAGAGAGAGAGAGAGAGAGAGAGAGAGAGAGAGAGAGAGAGAGAATGCGCAGTCGACGAGTAGATACATAAAGGCATTGTGCAATCATCTTTGTCAGAGTATGCAAGTCCTGTCATGTTAGCCCAGAAAAAAGATGGTTCGATTAGATTATGAATAGACTACCGACAGTTAAATAAGAAAATAATTAGGGATCGAAAGCCACTGGTGGAGGATCAATTCAATTTATTGCAGGACACGAAATATTTTAGTGCACTTGATTTAAAAAATGAATTTTTTCATGTTTTGATAGACGAGGAAAATCGAAAACTCACAGCTTTTATCATGCCAGATGAACATTACGAAATTCTGCGTGTCCCTTTCAATTTGTATAACTCACCAATTGTTTTTCAGAGATTTATTAATATAGTTTTCCGAGACTCGATACAAAGTAATGTTAACTTATATAGATGACTTAATAATATTTTTTATTGATTGTGAGACACGAGTAGAGAATAGCACTGAGAATCGCGAGCAGGACTAAATTGATGATCAATTGGTCGAAGTATCAATTTTCGCAATAAGGTGTAGAATTTCTTGATCATATAATAAAGAACGGTTGTCCATCCGAGCATAAAACAGAGGTAGTTTGGATTTTCCGAGCCTAAATCGGTAAAGCAAGTTCAAAGCTTTCTAGGATTAAGCGGATACTTCAGGAAATTTATTCATCGGTATTCTATCATCGCGTGTCCATTAACTAATTTGTTAAAAGCGGAAACTGTTCGAGTTTGGCGAGAGAGAAAGAGAGTTATTTATGCAAATTCTTTGCGATAATCGGATAACAATTTTTCCAGTATTCATTGTAATCTGAAAGTATTTAGAAAATCTACACCAATGAGCAACGGTTTCATGAGCGTATCTAAGAGAGATGACACGTATACAAATCGGATAATCACTATTGTCCATAGTCATAATCGCGTTAAACTCATCTAAGGTTGCGTTATCGCCTGAACTTATACCGCAAATCGAATCGTGTTCTTTTCTAACTTTGGCACCCACTCTAATGTATTGATCCGCGCGCATTAGATAAATATCGCTCCCGGTATCGATAAGCGTTTCCACTTTCTGATCGTTAATCGACACTTCCTTTACATACTTTTTATGAGCGCTTTGCGTAACAATATTGGTATCGCTTACGGTTTTCGGTAATTAACGCATTTTAACGTGAGATGTTTACGCTCACCGCAGTTGAAACATTTTGAACTTTCAGTCTTCGTCGGATAATCTGTGCCCATGTGATTCCATCGCAATTAAAACATCGTTTCTCGTTTCGTTGTATCACTTATCCATCTTTTCAACACCCTGACGCCGATTCCCACTTGCTGCCTCTATTTTCTTCATAGCATCGAGAGGAACTTTCTCCCTTAGATTCACTCTTTTCGAAGGCCTGAAGCAATGACGATTTCGATGTGAATTTTCTGATGCGTGCTTTATTCTTCAGACTTACAGCTAGTGTGTCGTAGATGATATAATCGAGTGCTTTGGCTTTGTCAATAGGAACTTGCTTAACAAGGATCGTCTTCGCGTGCACGTATTCGTGGAACATTTTGCTTCTCTGCTAAACTTTATGCTTAAATGTTTTTCTCAGCTGTATCTTGTTCGAATAGTCACGTCTCACGAAGCCCACTGCCAAGTCGTCAAGGGAAGATTCCACATGGTAAAATTGGAATAAAACCACTGATTGAAGGAAAGTGCTTTTCTTTCAGTCTTATACTATTAAGATTAAGACTTTAGTACGACTTTCTGTCAGCCTATACACCTTCTTTACCAACATTAGCCGTTGCTCCTAATTTTTATAGTCATCAATGTCTCCGCTAAAGTGACTCAGCAAACACGCTATTTTTATTATGCTCAGTCTGGCCGATACTGCCACCGGATCTCGCTGTTCTCGCTGTTCTCGGATATACCCAGTCTTTGTGTCTCCTGCAATAATCGCAATTCTGTTCTGGCGAGGGCTAACTCGCGTTTCGCAAACTCTTTTTCTCGTCGACAACGAACTCGATTTTCCTTTGGTCTGCATTGAGTGATAACGTCGCCTGGTTCGCCGCGTTGGTCCCTGAAGCTTCCGGAATATCTTGCATCCATGTTTCTGATGGATCTGCTTCGATTAATCGGGAAATCAGTTCGGGTTTATTTCCCATTGAATTTAGCCCTAGAGCTCTCGGCTTCTCTTTTAGCTCGATGATAGTAAAGTCATTCGGTTCCCCAATGATACACTCATCTTGTGGTACTCTCTCACCCTCTCTCACTATCTCATCTCATCGTTCTCGTTGTCTCTCACTGTCTCACCGTTCTCGCTATCTTTCACGGTCATTCGCTTTTCTTTTCGCTGTTCATTGATTGTTCTTTCTCAACCTGACTACGTCAATCGCGGACGAGCCCCAGAATTTGTAAGATGTTATAAGGATGGAAATGATAAATATGATTCTCGCCTCAGATTGAAAACAAAACAAGAAAGAATTTAGCTTTATTTTTCTCTGCTAGAATACAGTGACAAGACTAGCTGCCCATGACGGGCCTCGCAACTCGCAATTCGCAACTCTCAATTCTCAGCTCTCAGCTCTCAGCTCTCAACTCTTAGTTACTCACAGTTCTCAGCTTTCTCACTTAGTGCGATTCACTCGCTTTTCGATTCTTTTTAAGCAACTCACGCGCGCGTGGCATGCTTAGCTTTAATACGTCTTACGTGATTGCATGGAAACAACCCTCGTGTCAACCAATCGCTGCATATTTCTATCTAATTTGGATGAATACTCGCCCCGCGAGCATCAAGTTTTTTTCGCGGCTGAAACGACTTACACACGCCACGTGCCACGCGCCACGTGCCACGCACCATTGCGCACGCACTATAGACACACGCCACCGCATGCATGCACACATCCGCACGCACGCGCGTACATATATACCCACACCACATTTCGCCGCTTGTAGACTTTTGACACGCGCCGCCACAACTATCTTTCAATTTTTTCTTTTATATTACATAAATATCGTGACAAAAATATCGTGTTTTTCAAATTTTTTAATTATTGTATGAATATATATATATATATTTTATAATCAATATATTTCTAGAGGATGCGAGTGCATCTTAGGAATCAATGATTTCTGATCAATTGCCAGAAATCTTCACTTCGATTATGAATGAACGTGGTGCCGCCGAAACCGACTATGTTTGTCATGTCAAACACGTGGTGAACGCTTCATTGATGATATGCACGATGTGTAATGCGATGATATCGCATAGTTATGCAAATTTGTAAATAATCCAAAGGATATGCATTCGATGAAGCATCTTGAATTGACATTGGCGATACTTAAACCGCATATCGTTAAATCTCCTTTCGCTCTTCAGGTATAACAACTTAACCTCGTTTTCAAAATATAGGTTAGATTTCTAAGCCGGCCAAATGGCACGATTTGAGTCGCATCATCGTCCGCGAAATCTAAAGGGAATCATGACTGAAGGCTAATTTTTCTAATTTTTCAGAAAATTCGCGATTTCATAATCGACAATAATTTCAAAGTTGTCAGATCGCGTCGAACGACGATATGCCAGAAAGATGCTGAGTTGTTCTACAAGGAGCACAAGGAAAAGTTCTTCTATAATCGCCTATTGACTTTCATGTGCAGCGGACCATCTGATATCTATATTCTGGCGGCGCACAACGCTATCATCAAGTGGCGACAATTAATGGGTCCGACCAAGACTTATCAGGCGCAATATAGTGCGCCACATACTATCAGAGGGATGTTTGGTTTATCAGATACCAGAAATGCCACACATGGATCTGGTAATGAATATCAAAATTACTCATTCGGATAAGGAACTTTTTTTTTGTAAAAGAGAACATTAATATTATTTGCTTTAGATTCCATGGAATCCGCAAAGAGAGAAATAGCAATATTCTTTAAAGAATTTGACATGAAGAAATGGTACAACAATGAAGAAAAATTTTATAACTTAGGGAAATTGAATTTTGATCCGGTGCATTTTGTGCATACCATTGACAAAAATTTCTCAGAGATGTACAACAAGAAATTTTAGAATGATCAAGCATCATCTTGTTATTAATTTATTAAATATCATTTATTATGTTTATAATGGAAAGTGTTATAGACAGATGCTATAGAACAAATTCCAGGCTGTGTATATGCATTTTTATATAAGAAAATAGATTTGTATATTATTTTCTCCGTTTATATAGAATTTCTTCCGAATATTAAATGTAAATCGAACCAGTTTAGCCAATTTTTTATACACATAAAGGATATGTACAACTAATTTTTGTCATTTTACAATAACAAAGTACTACAATCACATTCGCTACGTTAGATCCTCGAAATATACAATATACACAGATACATTGAAAAACATGGACGGGACGGACAATTAATATTCCTAAATTTCTACGTTGCATTCTGATCGAGGCGATGCAGTCTATGCATTTATCTTCACGTAAACTTTGGGGCGTGAGAACACCTTAATTCCTTCTTCCAATTTAGTTAATTGTTTTTCTATTTCAACCTTGCGCTTCTGCGCTCTGAGAGTATCTGTTCTTATGGGCATCATATTCAACTCGTTGACAAAATCTTGATAATCTATGTCAAGGATGCAATCAAGCAGATTTAATTAGAAATTAGTGCATCTTCTTAAATAAAATAATTACGGTTACCATCAAGTTTTTATTTATAGAATACATACTTTTTTTTAATAACCGCAACGTTTCTTTGCGCTCATGATCAGGTAGAGATACATAACCTTCTGGACAATCGATATACGATGCTTCTGCTTTTGCCTTTTGCTCTTTCTCTTGAGCTTCCTTTCTCTCTCGAAGATATCTATTCGAAAAATATAAAAAAAGAGAGACATATACATGAAAAAATATAAAACTGGATAATCAATATGAGAAAAAAATATCTTAGAGTAATATATCAAATATATGTGCTAATGGTTTTCTTCACATCACCAATATTCTTTTTACTTTTTTGATTCAATCAAACTGATTCCAATCTGATTCGATTTTTTATATTAAACATAATAATTCTTAATTAATATTTTATTATAGTCTACCTTCTTGAATTAGTTTTCAGAATTATCAGATTATTAATATGTAACTTATTTGGATCACGAAAAATGCCCTTCAATGTTATAACTTTTATCTTTTTTATATTTTATTTTATCAATTGAACATAGGAAAAACGCGAAAGAAATTATTCCGGAAAAGAATGACAGAAAAGTAAAATATTTGCGACATCATACTTAGGTACGACTCCTTTGCGATAATTGGGAGGTGGTACACTGTTGAGTTGCGTCGCCAATTTAGTAGCGACAGAAGTGCGTTCTTTATTCAACTTGACAAAGTCAATCTCTTCTCGAAATGGTGACGGAGAATTTCGTAAATCTGTTTTCTTCAAGTCATCAGCAATACGCATGTCGCCTCTATCAGTGGGAGAATTTGAGTGTTTTAAAAAATCAATTGCTTCTCCTCGATTTAAATCACCCTTATTTGCTATTTCATTATGTCTCATAACTTTTCTCGTGGAATGTCTATCAACAAAAATATATATATATATATATATAAATGAGAATTAATAAATTAAATTTGCTAAAGGTGATAGATTATAAAATGATAAATAAAATGATTTATTTATAAATTGTAATGAAATGAAAGTTAACAAATATAAAAAATAATAAAAGTCAATTTTTCCATTACAATCACGAAGCATCTTAATCAAATATTTATCAAAATATTAATATATTATATATAATAAATATATTATATATAATATCAAATAGTAAATATAAGATAATAAATATCAATATATTTATTAAAAATATCATTACATATTTATTTTTATAATATATAGTCTGATTATACTTACCGGATGATACCTTCTGAATATATACTCTCTATATCATCTGTCTCCAAAGTTTGAACCCCTTGATTCCTGTATTTAACAGAACTATGCGCATTTGAATCATTTGCAGCATTGTCATTGTGTTTCTGCAATGCATTTGATTTAGATAAATCTCTTGGTTGTTGCTTCTGCTCGTTTCTATATTTGCTACTTCTCTTCTGTCTGTTTAATATGTTTTTATCTGTTCTGTTATCAGTATCTATTCTGCTATCATTATCTATATGTGTTTTAATGGTTTTCTTCACATCACCAACATTCTTTTTACTTGATTCAACCAAACTGATCCCAATCTGATTCGATTTTTCATATTTTACTTTATCAATTGATACTGGATCAACTTGATCCCTCGATACATACTCAATATCATTTCTCTGTTCATATTTCTTTCTATCTCGAAAGGTAGTAATCACTTTTGCAGATACATTTTGATACTTGTTTCCTAATTTATTTTTATGCAGCTGTAATTTGTCTAATGTATCTACTTCCTTATTAGATTGAAAACATTGTTCCATTCGCCGAAGATTCCTTACGTTTTCATGAATGAAATTCTTTCTTCTAGCCGGTTCTGGTAGTAATTGTACATTATATAAATAATCAATCAATATATTTATATATTGTTATCGATAATTATTAATCACTTTTATTCTTTTACTTCAAAAGTATCTGATTGATCTTATATTGTTTTTACATACATGAATGTATATTTACATTTAATTACGATTTCCTAATTAATATTTTATTATAGCCTATCTCCTTGAATTAATTTTCAGAATCATCGGATTATTAATGTGTAACTTACTTGGATCAGGAAAAATGCCCTTCAATGTTGTAACTTTCATTTTTTTGACAAGTTCTCTGATACTTGCCAAAAAATATTGTCACATCTACAATTTATATTTCGAGAAGAAGCAATACCACCTATCTTATTCTCTTACCGCATAATTTTTATTTCACGTTACCACATAGGCAATTTTGTTCATATCCTTTTGTTTATACCGGATGGTAGCTGCATATTATCTGTCAAAGAACCAATTCTACCAATAGTTAACGTACAACTACGATCATTGATAATATGTTACTAAAGACTGTCAACTCTGGGTAAATTTTGTGACTAGAATGTAGCTCGAAGCTATAATCTCGAAGGTAACCTCGTGTGTGACATAATCGACAATCAATATAACAGGCATTGTTATAATATGAGATCTCCTTATAAAATAATATAAAATGTTTAATTATCAACTATTTCATTAATCTTGCTTATCTAGTCCTTATATTTTTATATACACTGTTTTTTCTTCATTACAAATTAGTATGACACATTTGTTTCATATTCTACAAAAATTATATTTTAACAATGCTTGTAATTATTAAAAAAAAATCAGAATTATTTAAAATGTTATATATAATCTTTGCAATATTAAGATAAAATAGATATTGAAATTTGATGAGATTATTTCAGCAACATCTTTAACGAAGAGTTTTCTCGGAAAATGTGTGAATATATCGTCAGTGGATATTATTTCTGCTGCAACCAGCTTGATTTTGCATGCTTCTTTATTCTTTTAAATATCTTTAACATATTTTTTAAATTAGATAAATTATCTTGTACTTCTGTTCGTTATATCTCCCTTTGAGATCGTAATTTCGTTAATCTCGTTCGTTAATTTCGCATAGAATAAAGGACGGTGAAGTAGGATATTGAAGTACTCATTAACTGTAATAAAATACATGTTCTTTTGTCGCATCTTAATATACGTTCCGTCCAACATATTCTAAGACATTAGAAAATTTTACCGTGGCAGCATTTTGTAGAGATGCCACGAATAATCCACCGATATTCATATGAAAAGCTTTTGTGCCCCTTTGTAGCAGGAACAGCGTCATCTTTTGTATGGGTAGCGATGACATATACCATTGGAAGTTATATCTATAACACAAAACGGCAAATTTATAATTAAAGAACAAAAACAGATCTACATGCAATTTTCATTTAGACGTGCATCTTTCCTGTGCTTCATTCGTTTAATATAAATTTTCATTATTAACTCTGCAAAGCGAATGTGATCCTCGCATGATCGTATGATGATCTTACACGGTCACAAATATGTCATTGTTGTGGTCCGTAATATTTTGCGCTATATAGTTCGATACGAATATATACATGAATGTACTACCGATGGTTATAAGATATAAGAGAAATTCCGAGATATTATCTCTACATGATGCAATCTGGAAAATCATATTTATGATGAGCAATTTACATACATGTTGTGATTGATTACTATAGTGCAATGTATATTTTCCGGACACTTTTAGTGTCATCAGAATATTCCGAGCTACATTTGCATTATAATGTGGACTACATCTCTGAATTACGTTAGAAAAAAGCTTATAACAAGATGTTTAAAATATTAACATATATATATGAAATCCTCGTTATATCATCCGTAATCGCTAAATTTAGTTAAAAATGTAACTTTAGCATCTTTTTCATCTTATTAAAAATAATTTTAATGAGAAATATTACTAAATGTTGTTATACGAAATATATTTGCGAAAGGGAAACTCACTCCATAAAGACTGAGACTCATCATAATTACGCCGATCCCGATCAAGAGGAAAAACAATCCTTCAAATGCGGACATTAGAAATTCTGAGAACCTGCAAAAAAGAAAATTTTATTTCACATATCAGTGTTATATCAAAGAAATACCAACTTCATCGCTTTGCGATGCATGTCTATAGCGCAAACCATCTTTTTGTAAATTAGAATCTGATTCTTCTGATTAGCGTTTTTCATCGTATCGAATGTCATTGCTTGCTTGATACGATAACTGCAATAATTTCATGATAATAATTTGATAGTCTCTTCCGATTTTGTTTAAATTAATGGCATGGCTTTAGTGCGTTTTTATACGTATCCATTTCTTCACCTGACGATACTAAACAATCCACATGTATGTACGAGATATCCTAACAACATTGTTCCCGTTGCTATCACTGCTGTCACTCCTATGCAAATGGCTGTGTTTATGTGCAGTAGAATTAAGTAGAAATATCTTTCTTGGTCAATGAAGTATTCAGTCATGATATGTGCTATACGTCGTGATTGAGATACATTAATGGACAGAATAGTATTAAGAATCTGCGGCCAAATTGGCAGGAAACTAATGAGAAATGTAGAGCACATGGCTAACACTAAGAACGTTTAAAAAGATAATGATTATATAAATTGTCTATATAGAAATATAATGTTTTCGTACGTTTTAAATTTTTTGTTTCTTAATCATTCTTTAAAAAATATTTTCAAACTTCAAATGAAATATGTTGATCTCTTCTACTTTTAGTTATTATTTTTAAAGTTTTTACGTATATATTTACATTATTTATATACGTATTTATATACATGTTACATTTATTTCTTTTAATATACTGTTAATTATATATTCTGACGGATAAATATTTATAAAACTGACTAATCTGAAGTTAATTTGATTTTTATGTGATTATTATTATTCATAACTTTCATGAAATAAAAATCAATATTTTCTTACATGAAAGTATAACTGTATAACGTTTCGTGTTGTTTCCATATTTTTTTATGATAGTAATTTCGCCTTCATCTTTTAACTCGTTACAGATATTCTGAAGTTGTTCAAATGAATATTTTACCTGTATGTTTTTAACTGTATCAATAATATTTTATATGATTCATTATTATAAAATTCATTATTATAAAAGAGATTTTTATGTATGTATAAAACAAACGAGGAATGTGAATAATAAAGATTCAGCTTACATTATGAATATTAAACCAAAACGAGTTATATGTGATCACAGATATCGAAAAGAATAATGAACAAGTAAGAACTTTGATGATGAGATCAGGAGTGCATTCTGCGGTTAGAAGTGTCGTAAGCTAAAAATAATAAATTGTAAACTTTACATTAAAGATTTTCTTATTTAATTAGCGAATTGCCACTCATGTTAATTATTTATTTGTCTGTACGAAACAATATAACAGATAATTCTTACGATACCTTTTTGCAATTCAGAATTATGATTATGATATATATAACAAAATATATTATATGTGTGTTATACATACATAAATATACATGAAATATATGTGATAAAAATATATTATATAAATTTGATGTTATTAAATGATAATCGGATTATCGTAAAATGATTTATTACACATAATAATTGATAATATTCATACCTGGAACACAATACAACTCGTCAGGATACTCAAAAGCAAAATCAACTGAAACTGAACAAGTCTCGATCGCTGATAAGGCCACAAGCCAACCGCAAGCATGAGAATTCGATTGAGATTGAAGTGCGTCTGTACGTAGATCATATCTCTGTGAATCTCAAGATGCGTTTAACTGCGGAACTCAATTCATAGTTCCACATCTCCTTTTCTTCTCGTTAATAGAAAATCTCGTTTTGTTAAATTTTAATATAAATGATACTTATAAAACATAAACGCAATATGAATCATGAAGTCATAAATTAAACTAATATCACTATAATATTTTGAACAATTGTAATGCTTTAACAGGGATGAAAGACTGACGATTAAATGTTCGATTTGACGCTAAAAGAAGAAATTCAACGAATGTAAATTTCTCACAATAGATATTCACGAAATGATTTCTTGAACGCGCAAGCGCAATTGCTTTTTTCCGTACATCATATTTTCATTTCACTGCGTGCGTTCACACGATGCACTTGTTCTTGAGGAATATTCATCTAATCGATTTTATGTATCATTATTATTGTCGGTAACGTATCAAACCATGAAATGCCATTCAATATTTTCATATTTGATTGAATAATATGAATATATTACATTGAAAAGAAGTATATATCAATACTTTCTTATGATAAATATTATAATCGTAAAACTTTCCAAAATAATTTGTCATATTTCAAAGTAATGCCATGGAGTTTTTCTCTCTTTTTTTGATTATTAATTATAATAAAAACATAAAAAATTATAATAAGAACTTATATAAAACTAGGATTATGTTATGTTAAATACTATATTAAAGATTATTGGAGAATAAATCTTTTGAGAAAAAAGTGTATTTCTAATAAAATAATTTGATAAATAATTTCTATTATTGTATGTTTGCGTAGTAATAATTTTCCTCAGTTTCACTGACAGCATTTTGTTAAAAATTTCTTCGTGTGCATGTTTGATATGAGCTAACAATTACACTGCAGAAATGGAGTGAATGTTTGTGGAAAATATTGATTGTTTAAACTTCAATAATTATAACTAAAATCAGATAAATAAAAATGCCAATCGACGAAGCATTAGTATATTGTTTATCATTAAAAATATTCAGTTCTGTGTACTTTTATTAATTCTAAGCATACACACACACACACACACACACACATATATATATTCCTACAATTCTTGATTAGTCAACTAAATTTTTCTCTAGATAGATAATTTTCTCTTCCATCACTGCCGCATAGAATAAAGAACGGTAAAATAAGAAATTGAGAGACTTATTAGCTGTAACGAGTGTATTTTCTTTATCCTATCTTAAATTTATTCTCACTATTGAATATATTCCAATATTATTTATGTAGTTTTACCGTGGCAGCGCTTTCTAAAGATGCTATAAACACTCCACCGATATTTAGATTAAAAACTTTCGTGCCGCGTTGCAGCAGGAACAATATCATTTTTTGTATATTTAACGGTGCCATATACCACTTGACATTGTATCTGTGAGAGAATAAGAAATCGATAATCCAAGAAAAATATTTAAGAGCTGTCTCATTACTGCATCTTTTCAAAGCAATATTTGTTTTAGAAAATATAAGATAGCTTTAATTAAAGAAGGAAATGAATGTGATTTTTGATTACAATATGACGATCTTTTTCTTACACAGTTGTGAACACATCGTTGTTATGATCCGTAACATCTTGTGCCGCGAAATTTGCTACAAAAATGTATACAAGCGTGCAGATTGTGCCTGTAAGATGAAATAAAAGATCCACGATATTATTTTTGTGAGACGCCACCTAAAAAAGAAAAAAAGATTACAGATATGATAAATTTTTTGCATGTGTATTATAAGTCAAATTTAATTTAATGCGGATGCATTTTATATACATGTTTAAACATATGTTTAATAAAATTCCATCAAATGATTGCGATTGTTAATGTAAATGAATTAACAGTTTAAGTCTTAGTTCTTTCATATTACATCTCTTAAAAACTTTCTTAGGCATTATTCTGAGAGAAGCATCACTCAAAAGAGATATCAAATAAACTGTTTCAAAAACTGTTTAAAAAATTTTTTATTCGTAAGGTTTGCGAAAGTTGATCCGTTTTTAGGAATAAAAATGAGTATTATTACATTGGTGAACAAAATGAAAAGAAACAGCTACATAACACATTTTTTTATTTTCAAAATTGATAATTTTGAAGCTAGCATGATGTTATAATCCGAGTACTTTCTATAATCTCTTATAAATTTATCTTCTTATTTATATATAAATTCATTAAATAAAAATATTATTCAGTATTATTGTTTAGAAATGTTTAAAAGTATACAACGCACTCCGTACAGACTCAAAGTCACACAACTCACACCAACAGCTACCAGAAGGAAAATCGATCCTTGAAAATTTGATACTAAAAATTCCGAAAATCTGCAACAAAATTTCATTCGCTATATTTTGTTACAAATATATATATATATATATATATATATTTATTTATTATCAGATACCAACTCTATAGCTTTACGATGAATGTCCACAGCGCAAATTAATTTCTTGTAAGTTACATTTTCATTTTCCTGACTAGTATCTCGTAGAGTATTGAACTTCATTGCCTGCTCGATGCGATAACTATAAATAGTTTCTGTATTGTAATCATGTGCTGTATCTTTGATTTTAATTATATACTTAAAGTAGTTTCTAACGGAAAATTTGTATGTATTCTTATACATACATTTATTTTCTTACCTTGCGATGCTAAACAACCCGCAGATATGCCTGAAATATCCCAGCAACATTGTTCCTGTTGCTATTACTACCGTCGTTCCTATATAAAGAGTTACGTTCATATGTAACAGTATTAAATAGAAGTAATTTTCCTGATTAATGAAATATTCTGTCATCACTTGCGTTGCACTACGTGATTGGGACGATTTTAAGGGTAGCATAGCACGAAGAATGTGCGGCCAAAGGGATAAGAAGGAGATAACAAATACACCGCACATGGCGAACACTGAAGAAGATTAGAAAGTAATCGTTAATATAATCATACTATTCTTTATTTTATGATATAATGTAGTGATTTTCTTTTGCCGTAGTTTTTACATAATATGAAAAATAAATAATCTTGAACAGATAATAAGATTAAACTTTCAATTAATTAACTTGTTTTATACGCTATAACATATTTTTCTGATGAAAATGATACGGATGTGTAGAATTATTTTTCTCATATTGTAAAATATGAGAAAATAATTGATTCAATCAATTTTTAAGTACTTAATTTTTATAACTATTATAATAATATAAGTAACTTCTGATAAAATTAAATGATATTTTCTTACTTATAATCATAGATGTATAACGCTTCGCATTGTTCCCATATCTTTCTACGATAGCAATTTCGCTATTATCTATTAAATCGTTATAAATATTTTGAAGTCCTTCTAATGAACGCTTTACCTGTCGTTCCAATATTCTATGTTATTCTTTGTTATCAAGTTAAAGAGATTTTATATCTATTTTATATCTAATTTTTTATATTTATTTTATATCTAATTATAGACCTATAAAATAGATATGCAAAACATATTTAAATGCAATAATTGTTTAGCTTACGGTTTGAATGTTAATCCAAAACGAGCTGTATATAATCACCAATGTGCTAAAGTATAACGAGGAAGAAAGAACTTTAATAATAAACTCAGGAGTACATTCGGTTGTCAGAAATGCTGTTAACTGCAAATTTAGAAATTAATTTGAGAAAGTATTTTTTACGGCATTGGAATTAATAGAAGTTATTTTTCATTAATTAATAAATCTATGGATGAGTGAATCTAAGATAATCAATTTTTCATTTGTGCAAAACAATGATTTTTATAATTATGTATAAACTTAACGTTTAATATTTAGAATGTTTAATATTTAATATTGAGAAATAATATAATTAGTATTGGTACCTGAAATACAATGAAACTTGTTAAAATACCGAAAAAGAAGATCATCTGAAATTCTATGAATTTTGATCGATGATAAGGCCATAGACCGACCGCGAGCATAAGAATTCGATTAAGATTGAAATACGTTTGAATGTAAATCATTTCTCCTCGAGTATCAGGATACGTTTGACTGCGATGTTTGATGGAATTGCATGTAAACCAATGTTTTCTTCTTTTTTACGAACAGCCAAGCCATTTTATAATATCCCTTTCTTTAAATTTAAAACTTTATCGTGCACTGCAACATTTAACATTCTAAGGAACAACATAAGATATTTATAAGAACATTTGCAAATTGAGCATTTTGTCTGGTACAAGATCGACAGATAATCTATCGATTAGCACTGAAATTTGACGGAAATTGACGGAATTTTCACGGGAAAACACAAGTGTGAGATAACTCTTTAATCGAAGTCGGCGCAAGCGTAATCGCTACTTCATCAATGTCGCAAATTTCTTCATTCTAGTGCGTTCAATCATGTGATATGCAATCATCCCGTTCATTCTGTGAGAGAAATCAGTCTTAACGTATCAGTTTTAAGTAAACGTATCAGTTGTAATATTATTGTTAGTAAAGTATAAAAATACGTGAAATCATGGCTTTCGCGTTTGTAGATTTTGTCAATACTTGAACGTACTCTTCTTCGTATCGTATTAGAATTTTTGATTTTGTTATAAACATTCGTCATTCATTATGTTATTTGTAATGTTATTTCGTAATAATATATCATTATGATATATTACAATGGTATTATGATATATTAAAGACTTCAGCATTACTTTTACGAATGTTAAATTTGAATAGTGTCTAATAATTATTCGGATAGTTATTTGAGCAATCATATATTTTATTGCTGACAATTCTTAAATATGTGTATATACGTGTTATATTGCATTTCAATATGAAAAGCTTCAGTATAAAAATCAAGAAAATGTTTCTTATTAGAAACTAAATATTCGTGGATATGCAGATATGATTATGTTGATACTGCGATAATAAATAATATCATTATCGGATAGTATCATATCGTTAATGGCACATATTAATGTTATGTTAAATCTGTTTGAGTCAGGATTTAGTTATTTCAAAATAAACACAAAGGTATCTTTCACGGCTGATTATATCCATATCATTGCTGCGTAGAATACATGAATGTGAAATAGGATATTGATTGTTTCGCCATCTATAATAAAACACGATTTTTTTGTTTAAAAGTATGTTTAAAATGTATACTGAATTGTATGCTATAATATGTGATATGTATAGTTATCTTTTTACCCTGGTGAAACATTCTAAGGATCCCGTAAATATCCCGATGATATTTAATTTGAAAGCTGTATTGCCTCTTTGCAATAAAAATAGTATCAATTTCTGTGTTCGTAAGGGTGCTACGTACCATTGAATATTGTATCTGTGAGATAAAAAGAATAAAATGCACAAATGAAAAAATAAATTAATGCTAAACGGTGTTAGTAATCTTATTTGTTTTATATATTTTTTTATGATACATTAATCTTCAATTTTATTAGTTAAGTTTGTTATTATTAATATATATATATATATATATATATATATATATATATAATGAAAGAAGATAAAAATGTCTCTTACGCTGCAGAAAATATATCATTATTGTAATTTATAATTTCTTGTCCAGCAGAATTGCCTAAAAACATGTATAGTAGTATTATAAATACTATTATACTGTGTAATAAGACTATCCCTGTATTATTTTGAGCTGAGGCATAATGAAACATCTAAAATAATGATAATATTATACTTTTGTTCAAATTAATTATTCTAGAGAAATTATGTGATTGAAGTGTATATATGTATTGTAAGATTTGGATAATAGGTGTTATTGGATAGATTGAGATTAAGAAGAGCGCCATCTTATATTCAAAGAAACTGAACAATGATGAATTAAATGAGATTACATAAATGTTAAATGTTCAGCCATATAAATGTTTGGCTCGATCTACCGTTGTCAACCGTCCATCGTCAACTGTCTATCGTCTGCATGGATGTCTGGTTCGCAAAAACAAAGACGATTCGCGTAAACAAAGACGATTCCCTCACGTGTCGGCTATCGCGCGCGGTATCCTACATTCGCTTCCTATTAAATGCCAAAAGTACAAAAAGAACGCAAGTCATATATAAGAACTTTTCTTTGCCGAAAATTTATGATTTTTGAATGAGTTTAATTTGAATGTTACATTCTAATTATTTTCATAATTTTCTGATCATATTCCTTGTTTTGTCATTTTAATTAAGGATTTTATGTATTTGGATATTACAATATAAAAATTTTGTTACACACACCAAATTTTTACAAAAGTATGTTTCAAAATCTTACCCCAAAAAGACTTAAACTCAAACCAATTATACCAGCAAATATTAGAACTAAGAACGTTCCTTCGAAGGTAGATATTAAGAATTTAGAGAATCTTAAAGAAAAATTAAACATTATTACATGTATGTATACACACACTGCATATTATATAAATATTATTATTATACTAACTTCATAGCTTTACAATGGATGTCAATGCCACATATGATTCTTTTGTCAATATCAATATCTTTTTCTAGACTGATATTTTCAAGCATATTGATTATCATTGCATGTTCAATGCGGTAACTGTAAATAATTTTTTATTCTCATTATATATTTTACTGTCATTGCACTTAACGTCTTAACGAATCGCGGAATTGAAATAAAGAGTATTTTCTTATAATTATATGTTTTGTATTTATCGCTAATTATTTTACCTAGCAATTTTGAATATTCCACAGATATATTTGATATAACTCATAAGGATTGTTCCTATCGCTGTTATCGTAAATGCTCCTACAAAAAATGTTACGTATATGTGCAGCAGAATAAAGAAATATTTCTCTTGATCAAGAAAGTATTCAATTATGACATGTCTTGTGCGACATGGTCGAGATCCATTTATAAGTAGAATAAGGCCAAAATCAATAATCCGTGGCCAAATTGTCAATGAAATGAGAATAAACAAGCCGCATAAAGTAATCGCTATATATAAAAATGTTTAAAAAATGTTACATAAATTGCTGTAACATTGTATAATCGCATATTATGTTACATTCCTAAACTTTTTCATTTATAACCACTTTCATTAGCATTTTAGTATTCTATAAATGTTGATTCTTAGACGATTTTATATATTAATATTTACTTTTGAAATTTAGTCATACTTTAATATAAATATTAAAACAAAACTTATTATTAAGGTTTATGTATATGCGCATTTATACTACATATTAGCTTTTTATTATACAATTCCTTATTTCATTTTTGTCTTTTGAAAGAATATGATGATTATATTTATTATCTATGAAAATGGCTAATCGAAATTTCATTACTTAGTTTTCATAGCTGTGGTATTCTATTAATCCTATAATATTCTATAATATTAATTGTTATATATATATATATATATCATATATTATCTGCGTATCTTACATAGGAGTACAAGCGTTTGACGTTCTGTTTTGTTTCCATATTTTTTTATAATAATAATTTCATTTTCATCCTTAAGTTCATTAAAGATGCACTGAAGTTGTTCCAATAAATATCTCATCTATTATCTCAACAATATGTTATAATTTGTTGGAATAAAAATTGTAAAATAATTTATGGAATATAATATTGTATTCAAATTTATTAATTATAAATATACATTTTTGAAGTATAATAAAAGTTTAATTTACCGTATGAATGTTAATCCTAAACGAGATGTATACAATTATATATATAATAGGTTGTAGCATACTGCAGAGAATATCAATGATAATATCAGTGGAGCATTCTAAACTTATAAACACTGCAATCTGTATCCAGTATTTATGAAAATATGAAATATAGTTAAAACTAATATCTATATTGATGGCATATTAGAAATTGTATAATAACATAATAAAATATTTATAATTGAATATTGTAATTATCACATATTTGTATAATATATAAATCATATTACATTATATTCTTTTCCGAAATAATATATATATATATATATATATATATATATACACACGCATATATAGACACATATAAAAGATAAATAAGAATATGGATGTATATACCTGACATACAATAGAGCTTGCAAGAATACCGCAAAACAAGATTACCTGAAAGTAAACAAATTTCGATCGTTGATAAGGCCATAAGCCGATTATGAGCAGAAGAATCCGATTGATTCTAAAATATTGCATCTTGGGATAGATCGTTTTTCTTTGAATATCGAGACACGTTTAACTGCAAGAGGATCGCCGCGTATCTTCCTTTTTTGATCGAATTTTTCGCAACTTATGGTTTCCTTAGCGTGAATGTCTCTAGCGTTAATCGTTTAATTTTAGATAACTATAACGCAATATAAAATAGCATCATAAAATTAAAATGCTCGCAATTTGATATCTTTAGTCGGGAAATGGTGAGAGATTAAACCATCGATTTAAAAACGAAAGACATGGAATAGACAGGTTTATTTCGTGTAGAAAAATATTCATGAAATAATTTTTCATCGAAGTTAATGCAAGTGCAATTGTTTGTTTTCGAAATCGTAATTTCACGTGTTTCATTCTAGTGAATTTCTAGTATTTGTATGATATGCTTACATCTCAATCGGTCTTATACGTGCATTAAGTGTAATATTACTGCTGCGTAATATAGAAAATATTATGAATTACGGAAACTACTTTTGTAAGATTTTAGAATTCGAATATTTCTTTCTTTTATTTCTTAGTTATATTATTAGTTCTATTATTTCTTAGTTAAATCCAAAAAAACTTCTGTCTTCTATGAAGGACAACGCACACATATATATGCATTTATCTATATAGCAGAATAATCAAAAAACAAAATTTGTGTTCTCTTACATTGTGATTATATATAAACATGTAGCATAAGTAACATAGTTTTTTTATTATATATTTCTTAATTAATTTATAATTTAATGCTACAAATAAATTAGCAAAAATATTATAATTTCGATAATCTTATGTTAGAAACAATCATAATTAGAAAAATATTTAATGAAACGATAGAGTCGAATATTTATTTCTAAATTTATATATTTTACTTTATTTTACTTTATTGTATTATCAGATAGTAGAGTTTTATTATTGTATAGAATGTATAGACAGCAAAGTAAGATATCGATACATTTACTATTGTAATAAAAGACATTATCTATTATATATATATATTCATGTGATATATTTTACCGAAACAAAATTCTAAGAATGCTACAAAGAATCCACCGATTTTTAAAAAATTTGATTGCCTCTTTGCAATAGAAACAATATTAGTTTCTGTATTGTGTATCATTGAATATCATATCTATGAATCAAAGATTTATGATAAAAACATTCATCAAAAAAGATATAAGAAATATTAGATTAACCAGATATACAATTCGCGAATATAATATAACATAGTTATATTTTTTTTTAGTAAATATATGGTTATTATATATATATTTATATATATATTTCTTAGAAAATATATGGTTATAGTGAAAGAAATTCATAATTTCTTGACCTACAATTAGAAACATATACAATAATTAGAAACATATACAATAGAACAATAATCGCAATCATAAAGTATAATAAAAATTATTGTATGTTCACGAGATATTATTTGTAGAAGCCGAAAAGAAACATGATCGCAATTATGATTTTGTTTTTCTTTTAATTTTTTTATAATTATTTATTTTTTACATAAAAAAGCTGATTATATAAAATATTAAAACGCAAAAAAACTATGGAAAGTACTTTTAAAAACTAAAGGAAGTTTCTTATATCTTTCTTCTTTTTAATTAAAAAAATGTATAATACTTATATTACAAAATGGAATTTCTAATTATACGTTATTTTCGTATATTTACTTTATGCTTTTTCTTTTATTAACAAATTTAATGATTTAGATTTTAAAAATTATGTATTATTTATTCATATATATATTACCATCCAACGTAATATGTATAAACCGTTTAGGAAATTCAAACAATCTTTCTTCCATTTTCACTTTATGACTCTTTCGGCAGACACAAATCAGACCTAAACTATTTTACGGCCTAAACAATCGCCAAACAATACAAAACATTTTGGGAACTGATGCCTGGCGCGTAAGAGTATACAAGACAATGCATAAATCGGTGCAGAACAATCGCTCATCGATTCAATATTTGCGTCAGCATTCCTTTAGCATTCGCTCGTTCACTTCTATTCGAATCCGTATTCTCATTTTATAGTTTTCAACTATTCAGTTAACCCGTTATACTTTCTCGTCCACGAGATCAGTTCATATCATCATTGTGCGATTATAGCAGAATATATTTGTTTTGTTAATATAATTTGCTTAAGTTTTTTCCATAAAGGTCAAGCAATTAGTGCAAGTATTTTTTGGTGATTCTTAATAATAAATTTCGCGCCGCGATAAATTAAAAACGGATCGAATTATCCTAACGATGAGGCATGGTAAGCTTGCAACTACTGACTTCTGATGAGTACAACAGAATTTGCTCCATGTTTCTATCGCGAAATATCTGTGATCGCGGACTATTCCTGGGGAGAATCACACGATTTGTTAATACCTGAAAACAGTGACAGGATCTCGTGCTCCTAGCCTAAATATTAACAATCGCGACAGCCGGAACATAACATACGCACACGCATGCACGCATGCGCACACACACATACACTTAAGCATATAAAATATTTTAATTACATATCTACAATTATATAGATATTTATATGCACTTATTTGAAAAAAATTGAGACCCAAACAAATTACACCAACCAAATTAAAAGAAAGAATGATCCCCTGAAACTGAAAGATCGGTGAACCTTCAAAAATAAGAAAATGTTTCTCTACGTATACATTCTATTTCTATTATCTACATATATTATATATATATAGTATATATTAGATCTAATATATGATATATATATAATAAATAGCTTTGCGATGAATGTCTATGGCACAAATAATTTTTTTATAAATCATAGCTTCATCTGATACATTCTTATATATATTGACTACCATTGTTTGCCTGAAGCAATATCTGCGAATAATGTTCCTATTGCAATTATATAATTTCTAGATTAATTTAATAATGTTTTAATTACACGATTCATCTATTTATTTAATCTTATTTTCTTACCTAGTGATTTTAAATATTTCACAGGTATGTTTATGATATGCTATCAAGATTGTTCCTGCTGCTATCAATACCATTGATCCTATAATAACAGTTGCGTTTGTGTACAATAGGATTACATAGAAATCATTCTCATGTTTGACAAATATTCATGATTATCATTGTTCGATATTATTGAGATTTGTTCACTTGTTCATTTTAAAACAATTAAGAAAATCAAGAACGCGGAGCCACAGTAATAATATATCAATAATCAATATGTTATTTATTGAAAGCATTAAGAATATTTGAAAAATAATTATTTGATTATTGTCTCTCAATTTTCTTCAATGTTACATTCATGTTATTTATTTTCATCTGTTTGTATTTTATATTGTATTTTAATGTCTTGTTCGTTCATTCCAAGTATAAATTAGAAGCGTTGATTTATTCGATATTTCTTTTGACAAATTAAAGAGATATCGAATGAAGAAGATCATACCCAATGATTAAAATTTTTTTTTCTTAATAATAATTACAATTGCCATAAAGAGATGTATATATGGAAATATGCTTTAGAATTCCGGCCAAACATAATCTGCGACAAAATAATGTTAGATTATGAATTTTATTTTGTTTAATTATATTATTATGTTTTTCGCTTGTATGTATTGAAATATCAATTATCATTACATTGATATAATACATGTAATACTGTGTTTTATCTATTAGTAAACATTCCTATATCTGTCTTTTTATATCTTTTGCTAAGTCTATTTTTCTTTACAATTTTTTGGTATACTCTACAAGAAAGAAAGCAATTTAAGAGCTTCTACTTAATTTATATTTAATATTATATGTATCATTTATTTAAGTTTACTATCATTAGTTTAATATATAATTTGTTACAAAATCTGCTACGTTAATGTTGCACAGAGTAAAGAACGGTGAAATATGATATCGAGGTACTCAATAACTGTAATGTAACATATCGTTTTTTTTATCCGTTTGTTATATATATGTATAGTTTATGAACATATTGATAAGTATATTTCTTACGGTAGCGGCACCTTCCAAAGATCCCACAAATAATCCGGCGATGTTTAAATTGAAGACTTTGATACTTTTTTGTAACAAGAATAATATCATTTTTTGCACACGTAAAGGAGCCAGATACCACGGAACATTATACCTGTACGGCAAACTAATAATTAAAGTAAAACATCCTAATTTTTACAATATGCATTCGTGCCATTCGATTCATATTTTAATCTTAATTTTTGCGACATCGATTCACAAGAACGAACATATACTTATAATCAATTAAAGTAAATGATTTTCTTACACACTGATAAACATGTCATTATTATGATCCATAATTTGTTGGGCGATAATATTGCCTACCAACATATATAGGAAATGGATGGTTACAAACAATACGGGCAACGAAAATTGTTTAAATTCGTATCCCAACAATATCGCTTGAAAAATCTAGAGTATATATTTGTACTACAGGTTTGAATGCGATAAAAATTGAATATTAATACTAAGCAGACGGAGAAAGAAAAAATCAATTATAATCAAAATTATCGGAAACAATTTACATATAATTCATTATAAAGTATTTTTGATACTCATACGAAGCATCTTATAGCTCATGCATTTAAGGACGGAAAGTAGAACTTACCCGAAAGAAGTTTAGGCTGGCGCAGATTATGCCAATTACTATCAAAAAGAAGAACATTATCTTAAATCTAGATATAGATGAATCGGAGAATCTGTAGCAAAACAAAAATGTTACTCTTTGCATGCACGATACGTTACGTTATCGAATAAATATAAAATACTTCATAGCTTTGCGATGCATATCCACAGCATAAATTAATTTTTTATATATTATATTCTCATCTTTATTTGAAATATCGATAGTCATTGCATGCTCGATGCGATAACTGTAAACAATTTTTCCCTCATGCAATTGTGCAACTCCTTCAAATTCACAATTCAGATTTCCGCATTCGTTTTTATATTTATTTTTTTACCTAGCAATTCGAAACATACCGCAGGCATATAGAATGCACACTAAAAGTATTGATCCTGTAGCTATTATCGTAATATTTCCGATAAAAAAAGCCATATTCGCATGTATCATAATCAGATAAAAGTATCTTTCTTGATCGATAAAGTATTCAGTGACAGGCAGTAACAAGAAATGTGATCGAGACTCGTTTAAGGGCAATAAGATATCAAGAATGCGCGGAAAAAGCTGGTACATCATTAAAAATGATGTAAAAAATATCAGGACCGCTGAGAAATATTTTGGAATCAATAAACTTAAGTAATAATGATATAATGAGTGAAGAAATTTATTACAAATTCATGAATAGAAATAAAACATATAAATTTAATAATAATAATTGAAATAATTATCTTACCTGTGAAAATAATCGTATAATATTCCGCATATCTACCATACTTTCTTATAATAGTAATTTCAGTTTTGTCCGTTAGTTCATTATAAATGTGTTGCAATTGTTCCAACAAGTGTTGCATCTATTATTTTAATATGTTATCCTATATTGTTTCTTTTTTTGATATCGTAGTTTAAGAAATATTTATTAAGTATTATATAGAAAAATTCATTTATCAGTATATTTTTATGTATATAATTTTATATTAACGAGTTAACTGTACATTAAATATGCAGTAAGTAAGTTAACTTACAATTTCAGTGTTATTACTGAAAGAACTGTACTTTAACACAGAAACAGAGAGAAATAATATTGAAGAAAATACATTGATAAGGACTTCTGGAGTGCATTTTGAAGTCACTAATACTGTTAACTGCAAATAATAGTTCTGCTATATTACTTTCATATTAAAAGTTAATATTAAAATCATTAGTTATATTGATATTAAGATATATCTTTATATAAAAAAGTGCGCGTATATAACTTTTCAAAAAAATTGACACAAACAGCTTATAATTAAAGTTTACGTATTATATGAGTGTATTCTAAAATAATAATAGATTAGAAATCATATATTTGTTATGATAATTATATTTATTATGATATTGCGTGCAAAATTATTTGGTGTTCTATCAGAATACTTATTTAATAGCTTTTAATATTTCCTATTAATTATATAAATGCTGTACAAATAATAAATTCTATGAATGTAGCCCATTAATGTTACAAATCATATAGTAATTTATTTACTATGATTTATAATTACATAATAAAAGATATACAAAGTATAATAACATACTTGAAATATAATAAAAGTTATTAAAATACCAAAAAGTACGATTAATTGTGCCCGAACGAGTTTAGATTGTTGATAAGGCCACAAACCAATCGCAAGTAAGAGAATTTTATTGAGATTGATTTGCAATGACTCTATACGAATCATTTCTCGGCAAGCATCTAGATACCTTTGATATTATTAAACTTCATAGATTTCTTCTTTTTTTCAATTTAACTTTAGTTAGTTATTTACTTCAATCATATTATAATAATTTCACATAAATACAGCGTAATAAAATACCAGCGTGCGATATATTTGCAATTTAACATCTGTTCTGGGGGAAGAATGTATGATTAAGTGATCGATTTGACGCTGACAAAAATACGATTGATGTTTATTATATATTAGATTATAATGAGATGCTCATCAAAATTTCTTGCAGCTAACAATGCAAAGCAATGCATGTACTATTCTATGTATACACGCTTCATTCCATCGCGTTTATAAGTTACATTTGATTTATGATAGCCATGTTATGTTCAATTTTAAATACAGATACAAGAACTATTATTAAAAATTGTTGGTGAAATATATTATATTATCTCTTAGTACTTTTTATTTTAAATTTATATTATTAATTAATACATTTTTTTAAATTTTATTTTCAATAGTTATTTTTATTGTGCATTTATAAAAATTAACAAAGTCCTTCTTGCACCATTATTTTTAATTAATTCTTGTTTTGTTAGTTATTTTTTTTATTTTATCATTAAAATTGTTAACAAATTCTAATTAGAACTATATTGTCCAATTATAAATATATATTGCATATTCTAAGTGTAAAACAATTCGAATATAAGAATTATGATATAAATATAAACATAATATATTAAAGGACAAACATTTCTACGAATAAATTTAACGAATATATTTAGTAATAATATTTTATTAAAGGAAAAAATTAAATTTATTAGTTATTTTCTTTATATTCTATCCAATCTTTGCACAATTTTAGTACCGTTATAATATTGACACTATAAGAAATAAAGAAGTATGAAATTATTATAAATTATATAATAATAAATAATTAATAATATATAATATTATTAACTCTAAATTTTCAATTTACATATTATCAGCCTTTTTATTTCAGAAAAATATTTTAATTTCTCAAAAATTATAGTTGCAATGATGTTTTGGAAGTGAAAAATGATCGTTGACTGTACACTCCAATTATTTCTAAATAATACCACCGATATATACAATTCAGATTGCTAACTACATAGACAACAATCGACATATAAAAATCACTAATTACATTCTATCATTTTACCTTGTAAAATAAAGAACGGTGAAATAAGATATTGAAGTACTTATCAACTCAAAAACGACATGTTTGTTTCTAATGTGTTTACATTGTTTGATATAAGAAAGATATCCTATAGACATCTTTCTTATCGAAGCAGCACTCTCTATAGACGCTACAAATAATCCACCAAGAATCAAATGAAAATCTTTAGTACCTTTTTGCAATAGAAACAACATCATCTTTTGTATATTTAAAAGTGCCATATACGAAGTACTACATCGAACGTTATATCTATGAAATAATTATTAATTCATTATTGGAAAAATATAAGAATATTTGTATAAACATATTTTCATTTATTTATTTTTTCTCGAAAATATTAAAAACTCTTATCGATTTTAATCAATCGACTTGAATTTCCATAAAGAATTTCTATTTATTATATAGTTTTTTACATGATGGTGAAACATGTCATTATTGTGATCCGTAATATTTTATGCTATATAATTAGATAAATTAAATAAATTCTATATAATTAGATTGTGCTATATAATAAGAATAAATATATATACATAATGCTTATAAATACAATAGGTAATATATATTCTTCGATATTGTTGCTAGATGAAGCAATCTGAAAAATATAAAACATATAACTTAGATTATCATTGTTTATATATTGCTAAATAGTTAAATTCTAGGCAGTTTAAAAAATATATCAAAGGATTAAAATACATATCATATTGAAATATTTTTTTCACAACTTTCACAATTAAAAAAATTATTAATATACGAATTAATATACGAATTATTAGAAACTGTTTATTCAAATTTTGTTTCATTATGAATTTTTCTAATCAATTTTTCATTTATTCAATCATTTAAAAAATATATATTTGAAAATATTATTTAGATAATGAAAGAACAGAACACTTACTCAAACGAGACAACTGCTTGAAGAAACCATATCAAATGCTATTAGAAAGAAAAATGATTTTTCAAAGCTGTGAAGCTAAAAATTTGGAATATCTTCAATTACAAGAAAATATTATTAGTTGCATATTATAAAAATAATAATATATAATTATATACCGACTCTACAGCTTTATGATGTATGTTTACTTCATAGATTATCTCTTTACAAATTATAGTTTCGTTCTTTTGATTAACATTTGTGAGCGTAAGAATCATCATTGCCTGCTTAATATGAAAACTATAAGTAATTCTTCCTGTTGTAAACATCTTTCATATCTGTTTTATTTTAAATATCCATGTACAACTTTACATTAACTATTTTTAGCTGGCGATATTAAATATTCTGCAAGTATATTCAAGAAACGCTTGTGCATTGTGCCTGTTGCTATCATAGCGAGCACTCCTATGAGAAAAGCTGTTTGTCCATATAACATGATTAAATAAAAATACATTTTTTGATTCATAAAATACTCTGTTATGATATGTACCCGTAAATTTTGTGATTTATTTATATGTGAATCATGATAGCTAACATGCGGCCAAATTTGCAAAAATATTACAGCAAATAAGCAGCACATGCCAGTTACTAAAAAACATTGAAATATTTAAACTATGTTCCGCTCTAGTAATTATTTAATTTTTATTACACGATTGTTTACATATGAGATACTTGTAATAGTAAGCAAAATCTATTATCTTATCTAAAAGTATAATTATAATATGCTTCACTTTATTGGCATACTTTTCTATAGTAGCAATTTCTTTTTCTTGTTTTAATTCGTTACATATTAATTGTAATTGCTCCATGAAATGTCGTATCTATTATATTACTAATATCATACATTGCTGTTTTATAATATTTGAAATGTTACAGTGCAAAAAGAGTATACATAAAAAAAACGTCGTTTATCTACGTGAAAATATTCATTGTACATTAATATTTGACTTACAATGTTAGCATTAATTATAAATGAATTGTATTTAATCATCAAGCACATAAAGAAAAATACAGAAGAAAAAACATTGATGACAAGATCTGTGGTAAAGTAAAAAAGTAAAAAATATTGTAAGCTGTAAAATAATAATTTTTGTTTATAATAGTCCCATTGGAATAACATTCAAAGTTTTATATAATTTTTTTTATTTAAGTATTAAGAATTCTGTCTAACATTTGTCTAAAGAATATCTTTAAAAGTCAAGAAAATTATTGTTTATTCTAAAATCTAATTTTTCTTGTAACAAAATATTATGAAAAGATTATAATAAAAGATATGACTATATTATGTTATATTTATTTAATAAGAATATATGTATAAACATTATATTTAACATGCACTTATACAATAATATTAAAATTTCATATGATTGTTAAAACATTTTAAAAAATTTTTCTCATATAATATATTTTAATACGTTACATATTTTAATGTAACAAACAAATTATTGAAATTTAATATAATAAAATAAAACAAATATTGAAACTTGAAATATAATGTAGGATACTAATATATTTCAATATACCAAATACAATATACCAAATAAAAAAGTTAACTGAAATCGAACGATTTTGGATCGTTGATAGAACCATAAATCAATCGCGAGTAAAAGTATTCGATTAATGTTAAGTATTGCGTTTCAAGATGGATCATCTTCTTATAAAGAGAAAAATACGTTTAATTGTAAAAGTACAAAGAAAACTACGTTCACTTCCCATTCGGTTATATATAACCAATTCTTATTTATTTTTTAATATAAATTCTAGATCGCATAGATGTAATCATAATGTATAAATATTGCTATATTGAGAAATATAGTTGCAGTTTAATATATTTTTTCGGTAGAGAATGTGCACATAATGAAATCGATCATTTGATGACCAACGAAATTTAACAGATATTCATATTTCAGACAGAAATATTTATTAAAAAAAACTTTTCTTGGTCGAAGATTGCACAAACGGAATAACTACTTTTTACTTCAGAGTCGCAATGGCCGCCAGTATTGTTTCTTCTGTATTTTTTCCCTTCTGTTACCGTATGTCGAGACAAAACGGTGAACTATTTTCTTATTACGTATCTCGAAGCTAAAGCTATTTCAATTAATGGATCAGATACATATCTGGAATTTATCCCTTCATTCATCTTGATAAATTCCACAATGGATAGTTGATATGATTTCATATTATCAGCTATAATCTTAAGCTTTTTCGTGACGAAATAAAAGTTTTCGATAATCACTTATTCTAATATTTTATAATTCTACATCATACGCCCACATTACGTTATCATAGAAATATTTTTATTCAAGCTATTGCTTCATTCTTGTTACTAATCTCACTAATATATACTATAACTTACGATTATTTTATAATTTATACAATTATGATTATAAGCCTAATACTTAAATTAGGCTTGCCTCTCTTATATTTTTAATTTCCTATAATTTCAGTATATATAGACTGAAATATAATTTTAATTTTTTTCTCTTTTCAAAAAATTATTTCATTATTATTCTTCAAAAAATTATTTCATTATTTATTCTTATATCATTAATATTTTATCATTCTTTAATATGTATTATTATTAATTATTTTTTAAATAATAATTATTCCCCCATTTATTACATTTAAAATAACAAATCTAAAAAAGCTTATAGCTTATTCATCCAATCAGGATGAATACTTTTTATAATCTTAATTTTCCTTAAATCTGATTAATCTATTTTTCTATCTATTATTGGTTAGATCCAAAGTGATATCACTGTTATTTTATTTAACAATAATATTAGAACAGATATTATTTATCAATTATTAATTAACTGGTGAAATATATGACATTATTCTTCAAAGAAGTTATTTTAAATACATTCATATTCCTTCAGTATATATATGTCTATAATTGCGTGGGCGTGTATGTGTGCATGTATATTAAATTAGTTGAATTTCTACTTAATATATATATATGCATATATAACTGCTAGCTATAAACGATCGAATTAATGTTCGATGGAATATTCAACAGATGCTTATTCCAAAAGAAAAACATTCAATAACAGAAATGTCTTGACTAAAAATTATACAGGCATCTTTCAATGTTTTTTCAATTATATTTTCGTAGTTGATAATTTATTAATTTATTATGTCGTAACTTGAAAATAATTCAATCTTAGATTATTGACATAATAGTGTAGTATAGAAGAAAGAAATCGGTGGCGGCATATATCAAAGGCGTGTACTCAAAGAAGCCGATGCGCACGAACGTGTGTTGCGTTCAGACAAAGCACCCACGGGAAAAACTATTGACGCCCGGCAGCTCGCAGGACGACATGATTCATCCAAATGATATGTAGCGATTAGCGGACAATCCTAAAATGTAGCACCATTTTTGAGTATATAAAGAATGAGGGCAGCAAAGACGAATCAGTGTGAGACAGATGCGAAAGACGAGAGTCGGTGTGAGATAGTATGCGAAAAACGAGACAGAGTGTGTGAGTGACGTAGGTCTGTTAGACAGTAGTCGAGTAATTGTAAAGTTGCGAACGGCGAAGCTATAGAGTCAGCTAGCCTATCGAGATATCTTTGCGAAGAAGAATAAAGAGTTTCTTTACTTATTGTTTTATCAATCTGAGGCGTCGAAAACCCATCATACTTAACAATTCCATCAGGATAGAAATATATGCCTACAATAGGATTATTAATCTATTATCGATAAAATATATAGTGTATATAATTTTTTAAAATATTTTTATTTTATATATATTTACATTTTACATAATATATCAAATTTTTATAATTTTGTACATGAATTAGCTTTGAACAAATTTTATGAATTAGGCTTTTAAATCTGGTACTCATCACATTAATTGTTAAATTGAATATTATAATTTAACATATAATACTTATATGTTATGTATTTTAAACTTTATTAAATTTGTTGAAGAATACAAAATTCTGATTAATATAATTATCTTTATTGATTCTTTATTGATTAAAATAGTCTTACATTAAAAATTTATGTTATCAAGTAATATTAAATATTATATTTATCAGTTCAATAATAATTATACAGAAATTAGTGATAAAAAGATAGGCGAATATTTTTACGTGTTTAGTTAAACTTTTCTAAATTTGAACCGAAAATAGTGCAAATAATAAATGACAAAAATTTTTTATTGCATATAATATGATATGATCAATTTCAGATTCTGTAATTTGTAATTGAGATGAGGAACATGGAAATAAGGAAATTTTATACTTATATGAATTACTTGCGTGAAATGAGAATCTTCCTTTATAAAAGTTATTACAATATTTTCCATATTTTCTATATTCTTTATAAGGCCAGATTTGATTAATTTTAATAGATTTCGGACTGATCTTAATTCTTCGCATTATTTATGCATTATTTTGTCGCATAGAGTATAGAACGGTGAAATAAGATATTGAAGCACTCATCAACTGTAATAAATGGCTTTTTTGGTTTGTGTTTATAATCATTAATATATCAAACATATCTCGTTAAACAAACTATTTTTTACCGAGGCAGCACTTTCCAAGGACCCTACAAATATTCCACCAAGAATAAGAGTAAAGGCTTTGGTGCCCCTTTGCAATAGAAACAGCATTGTTTTCTGTACGTGTAACGGAGCAGCATACCATTGAATCTTATATCTATAAATGAAGTATTACAAAAATTAATAACCATAGCAATAAGAAATCTCATAAATAATTTTATTATGCGTACATTCATTTTTCATTGAGAATTATGTATACTATATTTATGTAAAAGTATAATATACTTTTCAATCTCTAATTTTCAATATCTAATTTTCAATACCTAATTTTATATAAGATCTCATAACCAATAAGCGAATATATGTGATACGAAAATATTTCTTACACTGTAGCAAATACATTTTCGTTGTGATCAGTAATTTCCTGTGCAGTATGATTTGATAAAAAAAGATATATATAAAGACAAATTATAATTGTAAGAGGTAGAATAATCTGCTCAATGTTATCATTGCTAGATAATGCAATCTGAAGAATATGAAATGTTTGTTATCAATCTTTTACATACTATCTATTTTTTCTGTTAATATTATTAAACATATCAATAATTTAGCGTGATATTTTATAACGTAATATTTTAAAAACATTATATTTTATCAACATTTTGTAAAAAACATTATATTTTATAAATATACTATAATTATATAATAAAATTTATAATATACATATATATATATATATGTTTTTTTAAATATGTTTGTAATCATAGATTACAGCACCATGCAATAAATAATAAATAATATAATAAATAATATAAAATAAATGTAATATATGTAATATAATAATGTAATATAAAATAAAAGACACTTGATTCTAGAATTTTCCAATTAATATTTTTCGGATTTTCAATATTATTCAAACATTTTTCGATAAATTCTAATGTAATATAAATATCATATTCCTTTTTCGATATGAACATTAACAAACGATAAAACTTACGCGAAGGAGATTAAGACTCAGGCAGGTTACACCAATCACTATTAAAAAGAAAAACGATCTCTCGTAACTGGATATCAGGAATTCACTGAACCTTCAACAATGAGAAACTGAATGTTATCGTGCTTGCCGATTACGAATTATCGAATATATACCAACTCCATAGCTTTACGATGGATATCGACGGCATAAATTATTTTGTCATGAATGTTTTTCTCATTTTTTAGAACGTTTTTTTGTGAAAGGCCGATTATTATTGCCTGTTCGATACGGTAACTGTAAATAATTTGGCTATTATAATTCCCAAATATAAATCTGTTTATAACAGGAAAGAATACAATTATAATTTACAGTTTTCCATTTTTTTTATTTGTTTCTATACATCCATCTTCTTACCTCGCGATACTAAACATAGCGCAGGTATGATAAAGATATGCTATAAGCATAGTTCCAGTCGCTATCATTGCAGTTGCTCCTATACAAAAAGCTATTTGTCTATGCAGTAAGATTAAATAGAAATATTTTTCTTTATCTATAAAGTACTCCGTTATGATAACGGATGATATTGAGAATTGAGACTCGTTTGTTGAATGAACGACATAACGAATGTATAGCCAAATTTGTAATGAAAGAAGAATCAATTCAGCACATAAGCCAATCACTAAATTTTTGTTCAAAAATAATGGCATATAAATCCAAACGTTTATTAATTAGTTATCTACTATTACATTATTCAATCTGGTCTTGAAATAGCGAAGAAAAAAAACTTGAAGACTATAACAATAAATTCTATTATCTTACGTATAACTATAGTCGTACAACGTTTAGCTTTAATTCCGTACTTTTCTATAATGGCAATTTCATGATCATCCTTAAGCTCATTACACACGTTTTGAAGCTGCTCCAACAAATTCCTCATCTGTTATGTCAATAATATCTTTACTTCGTAATTTTTATGAAAAATTCTTATGTGTAAAGAAAAATTCTTTTATCTAACATATCTATTTTTTCATACACTTACAATGTCGATATTAAAGATGAATGAATTGTACTTAATTGCGAAGCAAATAAAAAAGAATGTCGTCGACAAAACCTTAAGAAATAGATCCGGAGAATATCTTGTCGTCATGAATGTTGTAAACTGGAAGTAATAATTTTATTTAGATAGTCATTAATCAGTAAATTATATGTTCAAATCCCTTATTCTTTTACTTGATATTGATTCATTAAAGACTACACAAATATGTATATTAATTACAATAATATTATACAATAAGATGATTGAAATATAACTGTACCTGAAATAAAATGTAAGTTACTAAAATACTAAAAAGAAATGCTAACTGAACTCGTACGAGGATTGATCTTTTGTAAGGCCACAATCCAAGAATAAGCAATAGAGTACGATTAACGCTGAAATGTTGGGTCTCGAGACAAATCATTTTCCCGTAAGCATTGAGACCCGTTTGACAAAAAGGAAGTCGATGAAAATTTACTTACTCTCTCTTTTCGATCTTCTGAAGTTATCGTAAAATCGTTAAAATTAATATAATTCGCATATAATGTGCGATCATATAAAATACGATAGTAAGATAAAATATTCCTTATATTATAAACTTTGCTTGCTGGAAGGTTCTAGTGAATAAATAATCATTAATATACTGAAACAATTTAACGGATGTTACTTTCTCATAAAAAAATCATTCGTTGGAAACTTTGAGAAGTGCAATCGTGCAGTCGCGATTATTTCTCAGCTCATGCACGCTTCATCCCAGTAAAGAGAGAGAACATACGAGAATGTCTTACACGGTAGTAAATACATGATTATTATAATCCGTAATTTCTTGCGCGATGTTGTTTGCAACGAATACATTTACGTAATGAACAGTTGCATATATACAAGGTGAAATCAGCTTTATAATATTATATCCCGAAAGGACTCCGTGAGAAATCTATAAATTGGTTTTTGTGATTAGACAGAGCTGAGTGATTAGCTACAGAGATTGATTACTTTGCTATATTTTTAAATTAAACTCACAGTCTTCGCAAAGATGTTTTGTGTTCGCGTAAACAGAAAGAAGATCGACGTATTACTTTCCGAACGATAACATAAATATCATTAAGAATAATTCCACTTTATGTTTTTACGCATTTTAAAATATTTGCATCATATCTTTTTTATATGTACTCTTTTATAAAACTAATAATTACTCTTTTAAATGAATAAAAATTATGTCATTATATGTAATTATGTAATTGTATAATATATTGGATAGGAGTGAATAGAACTCACAACTTTATGTAATTATTGATCATTAATATTATATTATGGTTTAATTTGAGTTAATTGTATTCAAGACACATTTTGTTCACATGAAAGTACATACATGTATCGTAATTCTTTTCGTTTAATTCTTTTCCATTCTGCACAGTGTAAATTACGGATTGATGCATTATTGCCTGGCAGAATATATAACGATAAAGTAAGATAACGATGTATTTGTCAGCTATAAAAAGAGATTTACTTTGTATCATTCGTTTAAAATATATGCTATACGGATAAATTCTAGAAAATAATTTATACCACAGCAAAACCTTCCAAAGATGCCACGAACAATCCACAGATAACCATGTTAAAAACTTTCGTGCCTCTTTGCAGCAAGAATAATATTAACTTCTGTATACGTAAAGGAGCTATATACCATTTCATGTTGTATCTACGAAATGATAATTAAAACAAAAATTTTCAGGAAGACACCACACGATATTACCAATCGATTTTAATATAAGAAACTGGTTTTAATATCATGATTTTCTCCTTGTCTATTAATTTTATTTAATATGTATCTCTCTGTTATTATGAAAATGTTGRTAAGAGAGGAAGAAAGAGAGAGAACATGATATATGAGAATGTCTTACACGGTAGTAAATACATGAT